>ML390412.1:0-74511 GCA_005239525.1 Nicotiana knightiana | reverse complement strand
TATTGAGGCGAGGATGTCACACCTTTGTGCTTGAACTTGTTTAAAAAATTCTTGGTATAACGTGTTAAGGGATTTGCTTAATAAGTTGTGTACATGAGTGTAGTTTGATTGCTCGAGGACGAGCAAAAGTTTAAGTGTGGGGTGTTGATGTGTGGCTAGAATTCATGGTTTAACACGTTATGTGCCTTACATTTTATGTGCGTTAATGATAAAAATACACTTCCTATGTGCCTAATGGAGTCTATTTCATGTGTAGGTGGATTGGAGATGGAAGCCGAGCTAAACGGATGCATAAACGTCGAAAATACGTTCAAGAGGCGAAGAGGAGTGCACGGGGCTATAGCCGGGCATTTGGGCTGTAAAGCCTGGTCATACCAGGCTATAGCTGAGCGTTTGGGCTATAAAGCCTGGTCTTTATCCAGGCGTTTGAGCCTTAAGTCCAGGCCTGTCCTGGCTTTATCCAGGCATTTGGGCCATAAAGCCAAGTCCCTGGTCTGGTCCAATCCGAGTTTTGAAGATTTTAAGTGTTTCCCGGTTTGAATAGAAGTCTCCTACACGTTTAGGGTTTATCCTAAACATATAAATAGACCCAAAAACACAATTTGAAGAGGAGATTCCATTAGAAACAAGAGACGCCTGTGGAATACGGCTCAGAGAAGCAAAACATTGATTTTTACATCTTTTATTCATTACTTTGTAGTTTAATTATGCAAGTTATTTTGGGTTTGATTCTTATGAACATGTTTAGAATTTCTTTAATCTAGGGTTTTGGTGGAACCCGTTGGGGGATGAACTTATTGTGTTATTAATATAGTTTTGATTGGTTGATTAATCTCTATTTGTTCACTACGTTCTTCTTGTAGTTGATTGAAAGGGCCCTCAATTAGCTGTTCCTATTTATTATGTATCTACTTGAGAGAGAGTGCATATTTAGGTAGTTCTTTGAACAACACCACTTAGACGAAAGCCATAACCGAGGGTTTAGAGGTTGGATTAGAGATAACGATACCTCGGGTGCAATCGAAAGTGAACTGTAATGCAATCTAGCTAGCGTAACTTTAGAGAATGCGTCTAGTAAATTATCATAATTACTTGAGAGAGATTTATGGTAGATAGAGTGTTCATGATTGATAGAGACAATTAATCAAACTATAAGAAGTATCCAAGAAGGAAGTTCACCGACGGGGGAAACCATAACCTTAGACCTTTATTATAATTGTTTACACCATATTGTTAGTTAATTGTTAGTTTATTGATTTTGTTAGTAGAAAGAGTAAAACATCACCAATTTATATTCAAAAGTCTTGAGAGAATTGATTAAGTAAAAGTTGAGTATTCTAACAACTTGATTGATACGTAAATTCCCTGTGGGATCGACTCTGGGCGTAATACCCCGGATTATATTTGCAGCACCCATTTAGTCTTCCTATAAGACATAGTTGAGCGTCATTAGGTATCTATGTGTCAAACGAGTGTGGGTAGAGCTTCGAGAAGCTCAAGGTTTCTTTGACCACAACTCCAGTGTTATTTTTGTCATCAGCTTCAGGTTCTTATGCCGCTTATTGTGATGTCTCGAGGGTAGGCATTGGCTTGTTCTAATGTAGGGAGGTAAAGATATTGCGTAACAGCTATGATCTTTGGAAGGGCATAGGGAGATATCAGTTTGAGGCTAAGAAGGCGGGTCTATTTCCCGCGGGGTGTCCCGAGGTTGTGTGATCCTTATGTTGTTTTGTAGCAAGTTCTCTTTTACAAGCAATTGATATATGTTGCAATTTGAGAGTAGATCACTTGTGGGAGTTGGCACGGCTGTTGCAATTGTGAATGTGAGGTTGGAGATGATTGGGGATGTTAAATGATTTGAGTTATATATGAGCTTATGAAGGATTTAGTTGAATCTCACAGTGGTATGGCGGCAGGGTTATCGTATGGTCATTATGAGTTACTATCTATTTTGATCTATGGCTTTGAGCCAAGTGGGGAGTCTGCTAATGATAAATTGGTTGCACGATTATGTGACGTGTTGGGTTTGGTTCGAGATATACTGGTGAGTCAGTTATGACCTGCAGGGGTTGAGATCGAGAATAACTTGAATAAAGGAAATTTTAGATAGGGGTTGTGTTATGCTTTATGGGTGCATAAGAATAATGGAATGCCTTGTGTTGTAATTGTAAGAGGTGTAGAGGGTGCAGTGTATGGAGTTGCTTGTTGCTTCTAGTGTGTGGATTACATCCTAGTATGCTGCTGTGCAAACGGGGTCAGGCCGTTCTATCTGCTTGATCGGTGTAATCGAGATTTGTGTAGAGTGGATGACTCTCGAGAATGGATCTGACGGATTCAAGGTTAAATATAGAAATTGGGAATCTTCAAGGTGTTTTTTGGGCTAGAACTGAGATTTACGTTGGAGGGTGCCAAGATATATGGCATTTCTACATTATCATTGATTCTACATATCCGTATCAGGAAAGTGAAGGTAATGGCTTTAGATTCGCAGGAAGTTCTTCAGGGTAAGTATTTTGAATGTGGTACTTTTGGTGATATTTGAGAGAATATTCAGCAGCTTACGAGCCTTAGACGGTATGATGTTATGCTTGGGTCTCGTGTAGTGAGTCTGGGTTGTGAATTGCGGTATTATGGCAAGGAGAAGTACCAATTCACAGGTAAGTCAGAAGGAACTTGGATAAATAGGACAACTTGGTAGTAGGTCGGATCAGCATGGTAAGGGATACGATTAGTTCATTGGGTGTTCATGAGGTAATGAGTTTTTATAGGTGGTTCTTAGCAATGCTCTTGGGTTTTGGTGACATGTGTAGCTTGGTTGAGTTAGAAGGATTCAGCCCTGACGGTTTGGTGTTGTACAAATGGGATTCAAATAGTTCCTAATGGTTTCTACCACGGTTAGAGATGCATATTTTTTTCTGGCGTGAGGTGCAGGTGATTTATAGTGATTTTGCTTCTAAATGGGACCAAATGTAAAGTTCTTGGCTAGTTGGGTGCGTACTTGCTTGTGGCTCGGAAGGGATCATGAAGTTCTTATATTTATCATAGGATGACATAGTGTATGTGGTATGTTGTGTAGAGTTGATATTGGCATATGTGAGGTCACGATTCAATTCTGGAAGGAAGGTCAAAATTCTTAGACAGCATTGGCAGTTTCAGATGACTAGGTAGACGATATCACTGTTGGGTGGCTTGATGAGGGTATACATTTCTGAAGATACGATGTGTGGAGTTTAGGGTGATTCATTTGGTATTGCGACGCACTCTTGTTGGATCGACTGTTGATATTCAAGGTTGCTTGGTGGCACAGGAGAATGATAGGCGTATCTCTCGTGGAATGATTGAGTGTTAGAGGTGTTATATATTCGAGCGGCGGAGTTAAGATCAGATATAGTAATTCGTGCTCTTCATGGACTTTGAGACTAAGAGTTCTCATGAGCATATTATTTTGTGGTTATGGACGGTGAGGATGCGAGCAAAGCTAGTTAGATGTTTGTATGTACCATGATTAAGTCATTGTGAACTTTTTGGTGAGTTATCTATCTGTTGTGGGTGACCAGAGTTGATTTAAGGTTATTGGTAGGCCCAGTATGGGTGTGTGTTCCGCACCGGGTCGGAATTGTTGACCCCGAATTTCTATTGTTGAGGGATGTACCATTCGATTTTCATTGAGTTTATTCGTATTCTGAAGTGATGTATGAGTTACCCTTCGGTGTTGCGAGGTGTTATGATTGTGGTTACAAACACTTATGGTGCGAATTCATTTACGCTTTATAGCGAGATTTGAGTAAGGTAAGTAATTGAGTATTGTGGGATTGAGATGTATTGGCTATGTTCTTTCTGATTCATGTGGCATGGTATCGTCCGATTCCCTTGTGGTTATGGCAATGCACTTTGAGAACTTGATGTCGAATTGCGCATGGTTAGTGATTTTGAGCAAGGCGACTTGAAGTATTTCATGTGGACCAGCATGTGGATAGGATCACGCATTGTAGCGGAGTTATGTGGAGGTATGATCCTTGGTGTCAGATTCGTGTGTTTTGATTTTTCGATGAGTGCCAGGCTCCTAGCATGGTGTTGTGGCGGTAATTGTAAATGGCGGGATGGTCCTCTCGTGTGAATCTTCTATATAATTTGATTATATTGGGATGTTGCTATTGAGTATACGAGTTGTACAAGTTATGGCTTTAAATTTTATTGATGTGTCATATCATCAGAGTGGTCATGTTGGATAAGAAGAGGTCATTGGACCTAGGATAAATACTGTCAGAATTTTCTACAGCATAGTTGGAAGGATAAATATCGGGAGTCGGCTTAGAAATCTTCTATAATCCCTATTTGGGAAGGGGGAGCTTCATGTCTGGATGATCAGACGAATGGTTTCTAATTCTACGTGTTCCTTTCCTCATCGACACCTTATGAAAGTGTTAAAACGAGGCTTTGCTTGATAAGAGGTTATTTACCAGTATTGGGTTGTTTGAGCAGCTATTGTGATAAGGAGTTATCGCCATGAGTGTTGAGTCATGCGGTATATTATGTGATTGCATCTTGGGTTACGAGTATGGCTTGATACAACATGTTCAGACTTATTCAATTTATAGTTGTGGAATTTTGATCTAGCAAAGTATATCAGAAGTGGGAATTTGGTTCTAAGGTTTATAGGTCAGGTTGAATTGTAAAATTTCAGTTATGTGTGTTATCAGACCTATTTGGGATAAGGTGGCGTGAGATCATCCCTGGGTCTATGCTTGGTGAGGTTACTCAACAGTTTGATGGTGTTGTAGAACTCTTGGCACGTTCAACGACGAACGTATGTTTAAGTGGGGGGATGTAATGATCTTTCCGGTCGTTCCGAGAAAACTCAACCAGAAGTTGACTTATTAATAACGACCTTGGAATGTAGATTTTATGGTTATGATAGCTTCGTTAGGTGACTTGGGACTTAGGAGTGTGTTCGGAATGCGGTTTTGATTCCGGTGTAGAATTAGACTTGAATTGGCGAAAGTTAGTTTTTGGTGATTTCCGATCGGCAGTAGAAAATAGGCTATCGGGGTCGAAATTGAATTCCGCAAGCTGGAGCGGGTTCGTAATGTCATTTTGGACGTGTGTGCAAATTTTCAGGTCAATCAGAAGTGTTTTGGATGGTTTCAGCATCTTTGGCAAAATTTGGAAATTTCTAAGTTCATAGGCTTGAATCCGAGGTGAATTTAGTGTTTCGATGATATTTTAGGTGTTCTGATGGTTCGACTAAGTCCGGATGATCACTTATGACTTGTTGGTATTTTTGGTTGGGGTCCCGAGGGGCTCGGGGTGATTTTGGATAGCCATAGGGGGATTTAAAGTTGGAAATTGCAGCTGAAGTTGCTGGTGCTGGTGTAACCGCACCTGCGGATAGGGCACCACAGGTGCGACCCCACAGAAGCGGACACATGACCGCATATGCGGATAGATGCGGAGTCGCATGTGCGGAAATTTGATCGCAGGTGCGGATTGTGCACTTATGTGAATTTTCATAGGTGCACACCTAGGACCGTAGGTGCGGGTCCACAGGTGCGAGTATTTGGCCGCAGGTGCGGAAACCCCTGGGCAGGAAGTATAAATAACTGCCTTCGCGAATTTTTGGTACTTTCATCACTTTTTCATGTGGGCTGAGGCATTTTGGGAGCAAATTGAAGAGGCATTTCGAGGGTCTTTTGTGGAGGTAAGTTTCTTGGACTAAAAACTCGATTCTATGTTGATATTTGACGGATTAGTCTAGGAATTAGGGGAATTTAATGGCACAAATTGGGGGTTTAGGGCTTGGGAAATTGATGCTTATAATTAAGGAATTTAATGGTCAATTGTTGTCGGATTTTGATGCAATTTATATGTATAGACTCGGGAAAGGATAAGGATTCTTGTGATGCGATTTTTAGTGAATTCCGAGACGTGGGCCCGAGGGTCGGGTTTGGCCAATTTCGGGAATTTTGGTTAAAATTGATAATTTTCGAGTGGGATTTGTTCATTTAGCGTATATTGATAACATTAATCTGCTTTTGGTTAGATTCGGAGTAATCGGGAGCCAATTCGAGAGGCAAGAGCATCGCGAATTATATTTGGGCCGGTTTGAGGTAAGTAATGATTGTAAATTTTGTCCCGATGGTATGAAACCCTGGACTTCGTATTTTCTCACTATTTTCGGAGTGGCGCTCATGCCGGATGACGAGTGTGTGGCGTGCACTGATTGTGGATTTGGACTTGGTCCTTCCCGTAGCAACTATTGAGTTGCGTGTTTACTTTTAAATCATATGTTAAATCGTGTATTAAGACTATTGTCATATTTGGGCTATAATCCATGTTTGAGTCCTTGTGCCAACTTGTTTAGACCCCTTGGGGGCTTTTATTGCTATTTCCTCACTGTGTTGACTTATGATTTACAGTAAGTCATATTATGTTTAACTGATTTCGAAACTCAGCCTTATTTACACTATTTTGAGATATAAAATGATGTTTTGGGTCGAGTACCCCGTTTTACTGATAGCCCGAGTGGGTTTTTGAGAGTTGCTGACTGAGTGAGGCCGAGGCCCTGATTGTGAGGATATGATATGCCACGAGGTGGCTTGAAATTAGCGCTTGGCTGAAGGATCCCCTCTAGAGTCTGTACACACCCCCAGTGAGCGTAGGTACCTACTGAGTGCGAGTGGTGCCGAGTGACGAGTGATTGGGAGGTATGAGTGACTGTTAGGTTGTCCGAGGGACTGATTATGAGTGACTGTGAGGTATGCCCCAGGGGCTGATTCTGAGTGATGTTACGCCCAAGGGGCAGTTTCTGATACATGTTTTGCTCGAGGGGCTACTTATGATTTTACCACTTTCACTGTGAACTTATGAAATATGTTTTGCCCGAGGGGCTTTTTATGATTTTTATCATTTTACACCAAACTTCTTGAAAGTTATGTTGAAACTGTTGGCAAGTATATTTCCAAATGATTTTTACTGAAATCGGCTTTTAAGCGTGATGATTTAAGGTATACACTGTTGGAAAAAAAGACTGTGCTTACTGTGAAATGATGATTTGACTTTATGTGTTTCTTACTGCTCAGACCTGATTTATTTTCATTACTTCTGAGTTGGAGTACTCACATTACTCCCTGCACCTTGCGTGCATATCCAAGTGTTAGGGCAGAGTGAGCTGTGTATCTATACCAGAGACTTTTAGGAGATTTTGCAAGGTAGTTGCACGCGTCCGCATCCCTGCTCTCTCTCCTGCTTACTATTATAGAGTTTATTTTCCAGAGTTGTATATTTTCTGTAGATTCTCATTACCAGTGACTCCGGGATCTCGGGATTGTATGTAATAGTCGGTGTAGCTTTATCTATTTTAAAAATGTTTAAAAGAAACCTTTATGGGTTATCAGTTTACTAATAATATAAATGGAAGATTATTTACTATTTGAGTGTGGATTTGGCTGGCCTAGTTCCAGGATAGGCGCCATCACGAATGGTTTAGATTGGGTCGTGATAGATATAGCGCTTGGGGTGAAGGAACTCCTCCAGAGTCTGTACACACCCCCAGTGAGCACAAGTACCTACTAAGTTCGAGTGCCGAGTGCTGAGTCATTGGGAGGCATGAGTACCTATGAGGTATGACTGATGTTTTGCCCGAGGGGCTGTATATCAGTGATGTTTGCCCGAGGTGCTGTATATCGGTGATGTTTTTCCGAGGGGCTGTATATGATTTCATCATTTTCCTCACATTTGCATTGAGCCTTTGGTTGAAAACTGTTGAAAGATGTTTTTAAATGATTTTACTGGAACTTGATTTAAACGAGCTGATTTGACTCAAACTCTGGTTTTAAAGCATGTCGTATTTTACTAAGTTTTTGTGATATGAACTATACTTGCATTTTTGCTCGTCACTACTTCTCAATATTTGTTTACTGTAGTTACTTAGTGAGTTGCCGTACTCACGTTACTCCCTGCACCTTGTGTATAGATCCATACATTTGTGGACACGGTAGAGGTTGTTGATTATTCCGGTTGCAGATTCTCGGAGATAGAAAGGTAGCTGCCTGGCGATGGCAGTCCTGATTTTCTTCCTCCTTATTTCCCTTAGTTGTATTTGATTTATCCCAGACTATGTTAGTCTTGATATTATCAAAAAGTTGTAGTAGTTACTCATGACTAGTGACAGCGCGATGTCGGGCTTTCTTTTCCGCACTTTTTGTTTTGATTTGAACTCGTTTACGAAGGTTTTGTAATGAATAACTTTGAATTATCTCTAAAGAATGAAATATCAATTTTTTTTGGTAATGTGTCGGCTTGCCTAGTACCACGATAGGCACCATCACGACAGAGTTAGTTTTTGGGTCGTGACAAGATGGTATCAGAGCCTAGGTTACATAGGCCTCACGAGTCATGAGAAGATATAGTAAAGTCTTGCGGATTGGTACACAGATGTCCGTACTTATCTTCGAGGGGTTACGGAACCTTTAGGAAAAATTTCACATTCACGAATTCTTGTCGTGCGAATCCATTTATTCTGGTAACTAAACTTCTATTGTTTCATTCTCTCACATATGGTGAGGACTCGCAATACTGGTCAGGAGTAACATCCACCAGTACCACCAGTCAGGGCCGCGAGAGGCCGAAGCCGCGGTCGAGGCCATGGTAAGGGAGGTGCAGCCTGCACAACAGTCGGGGCAGTACCTGCAGACCCTTCACCTTCTCCAGAACAGGTCCTAGTCACAGATGCGCTAGAGGGATAAGCTCAGGCACCCCAAGTGCCTATTGTGATTCCTGGCCTTAAGGAGGCCCTAGCTCAGATTCTATCAGTATGTACTGGCCTTGCTCAGGCAGTTTCTATTTCTATGGACGCAGTGTGATGCAACAAAAGGTCATCCCATATTGTTTTTAGCTAATTCTATGTTACGAAGTCGTGAAAACCTCCTTCTATCCCACCTTGATTTGCGTGCGCAGCCTAGGCGTGTAGCCGGGAAGCCTTTATGTGAAAAACTGATAAAAATGATAATTTTTGTGTTAGAAATTTGAACAAAGTTGACTTCAGTCAACATTTTTGGTAAAATGACCCAGACCCGTGATTTGACGGTCCCGGAGGGTCCATGGAAAAATATGGGACTTGGGCGTATGCCCGAAATCGAATTCCGAGGTCCCAAGTCCGAGAAATTAATTTTTAAAGAAAATTGTTTTTCCGAAAAATATAAAGGTTTTTAAAAATAAAATTTGAGGTGAAACCTATGATATCGGGCCCGTATCATGGTTCCGGAGCCCGGTACAGGTTTGATATGCCTTATATGTGCTATCTGTGAAATTTGGTAAGAAACGTACTTAGTTTGACGTGATTCGGACCTTAAATGCAAAAATCGATGTTTAAAGAAGTTTTGAGAAATTTCGTTGATCTTGAGGTTTAATTCGATGCTTATGATGTTATTTTGGTGATTTGATTACTCGAATAAGTCCGTAGGATGTTTTTCAAGGGCTCGGGTGTGTTTCGGATAGGGTTCGGGTCCATTTTCTTTCATTTTCCTCTACTGTTTCTGCTATCTGGTGTCCCCTTCTATGCGATCGCATAGTCAAATCCGCGATCGCATAGTGTAAAATGGACCAGCTCAGTTTCCTTAATCGCGATCGCACTGTTTACTTTGCGATCGCACATCTTTTAGACTTCACTCTACACGATCCCATACACACGTTCGCGATCGCACAGTGTTATTTGGCAATGGCCATTTCTTCTTCTATGTGATAGCAATAGTTGGTCCGCGATCGCAGAAGCTAACTTACTCCTTATACGCGATCGCGTAGAAAACTTTAAGCCAGATTCATTTTCCTTCTACGCGATCGCGCCTCGATCCCCGCGATTGCGATTCACAAGACACCTGGGCAGAATATAAGTTTGCAAAATCGGGGGTTTGTAAAATTGGATAAATTTAGTATGGGTGAACTCGTATCGGAATGGTTAATCGGAATTTGTAAAATTTGTCGGGTTCCGAGGGGCGGGCCCAGGGGTCGACTTTTGGGTCAATTTTTATAATTTTGTAAATATTGAAACTTTATTATTCGAAATAATTACTTATACATTTTATATGTATTTTGAAGTTGTTTTAGTTGATTTTGAGCCGTCCGGAGGCCTTCCCGCCCGAGAAGTCTAATTTTATGTACCGGTTGTCGTCTTTGAGGTAAGTATCTTGCCTAACCTTGTGTTGAGGAACTACCCCTTAGGATTGAGTCTTCCTTGTTGATTGTAGTCCGAGTATGCGAGCTGACGAGTGTGTACTCGTACTTATTTGCAATTAGATTTCCCTTTGAGGGTTCATAGATTCTTTTATTACCTGTGTATGATTTGTAATTTTTACACTTGAATCCTTGGTTGTTAATTTCATTCCTTCATGTTTAAATTACGATTACTTGTTTTTGGATTCTTCGTTGGCTATTTGACTTTACTTGACTTAACTGAATATTCTACTTCTCTTATCATCATGCTATATTTTCTTCCTAGCTTGCCCAATTGACTATAATTAGGGTCATCTAGCCTTATAGTTGACTAGCCGCAGTTGGAACATCTATTCGTTGGAGTCAAGCATGCCCATGAGTCTTACATTGTGATTTATATGACTATTCCCTTAAGTGCCACTTAGGTCTAATTGTTAGACATTTATGTTATTGGTATTTCCTTGATGTTGCCTATTATTGGGCCTTTTGTTTAGGCTGAATGTTATTCCGTGAAGTTAACTATTTAGGTGAGATTGGATATAGCTGTTTCCCTTGCCGGGATGTTATGGTTTCTGTTACTGTCTATGCTGTTAATGATATGGTTTGTATTGTTGACTCCCTTGCCGGGATGTGATGGTTCCTATTACTAATTATGCTGTTAATGATATTGTTGTACTATTGACTCCCTTGCCGGGATGTTGTGGTTTTTATTACTGGTTATGATGATAATGATATTGTTTTTATTGTTGACTCCCTTACCGGGATGTGGTGATTTATCGGTCATATTGTTGGTTTTTCCTTGCCAAACTGTTGTTCTTGATATTTTTTGGGTGAGGAAGAGTGTAAAGCGGGAAGGGTGATGCCGTTTATTGTGAGGAAGAGAGTAATAAAGCACGAAGGGTGATGTCGTTCCATGTTATGATATTGAAGCACGAAGGATAATGTCGTGCCATATTATGATATTAAAGCACGAAGGATAATGCCGCGTCGTGTTATGATATTAAAGCACGAAGGATAATGCCGTGCCATGTTATGAGAGTAAAAGCACGAAGGGTGATGTCGTGCACTTGTTTTGGTGAGAATGAGAGCAAAGCACGAAGGGTGATGCTGTGAACTTTTTTTGGTGAAAATGAGAGTAAAGCACGAAGGGTGATGTCATGCACTTGTTTTGGTGAGGATGCGAGTAAAAGCACGAAGGGTGATGCCGTGCACTTGTCTTTGCATTTTATTTCGTTGTTCTAAATTTGGATATTCCTATTGATCTTTTAATGCATTTATTGGCAAGATTTGATATTTCTCCTGTACGACATGGTAATATCTGAGTTACCGACTAAGTTCCGGTGGATAAATCTTGAGGAGATTTTGATCAAGAGATTTTATTGAAAAAGCAATGGTTTGAAATGATTATACTTGAATGACTTTTACATCGAAGGTATATTTGAAAAGGACTAGTCTTGCCTAAAATGAGATTTGGAAGTCATTTATTGGGAAAGCATCTTTGAGAAGTTTCGTATTTTGAAAGAACCTATATTTTACGTAATTCTCTCTATTAAATATACTTATATATACTTTTGGAGAAAATATTTTTTTTTAAAAGGAAACTCTTCCATACTAAAATGATTTTTATTTGCAGAAGTTTTCCATATGAACTCTTGTTTAAAGATTTCCACCAGTATATGGATTTTAGTGGCTAAGGCCCGATGTAAACAAACCGATGTAGAGTTGAGTTATTGGTGTTCTCTATTGTATTGTGTTTCCTTTCGGTTTAGCTTGTTTTGTTGTCCATCTTTCTGGGTAATTTTGTGTTCTTTCGTGATTGATTTCTGTAATTGCCTTCCGCATTATATTGGCATTGTTGTAAATTATTCTGTGAAGTCTTAGATAGATGTAACGTTTGATCATTTCTACATTTATGTTCTTTATCTTCTAGACCAGTGGTGTCTTGACTAGTCCTCGTTGCTACTCCACCGAGGTTAGTCTTGGTACTTACTGGGCACCGCTGTGGTGTGCTCATACTACACTTCTGCTCATTTTGTTGTGCAGATCCAGGTATATATTGTAGTAGCTGTGGGAATGGTTGCCAAGGAGACTCAAGGTAATTTGCTGCTGCGTTTGCAGGCGTCGGAGTTACCTTCTTTGTATTAATTATTCATACATTGTTGTATCTATTTCCAAACAGTTGTACTTAGAAATTGTAGAAGATTCGTAGAGCTTATGACTTGTACTACCGGTTTTGGAAAAGTTTGTACATTCTGTTGAGATCCTATAACAAGACTATTAGTTTTCCTTTATTTGTTGTTGTTATTCAGTAACTGCTAGGCTTACCTAGTCCCTATGACTATGTGCCATCACGATACCCAACAGAGGAAATTTGGGTCGTGACACGCAGCTACATCTCAGGCTCGGAGAGTGTGAACATCTAATTTTTTACCATACCCCAAATTCTATACTACTTTAGTGTGATTATTTCTTTTAGGTCTAATCTTAATATCTAAAACGTTTATCTTACTCTTAATAGGTTTTAATAAAAAAATAATACAAAAATACTCACATTCTTAGAGTATGAATATAGTAATATATATATGGTTTCTTTCATCAGAATTGTAATAAGTAAGCTATGGTGTTTTCTTAGTATAATTAAACTATAGTATAAATATTGGGTTCTCTTACTTATATATATATATATATATATAGAGAGAGAGAGAGAGAGAGAGAAAGAGAGAGAGAGAGAGAGAGGGAGAGAGAGAGAGAGAGATAGAGGTAGATATTTTACCTTCATTTTTATTTATTAAAAAGTTAAAATATATATATATATATATATATATATATATATATACACACACTAAAAGTAACATCCCATTACACCATGTTCCCCTCAAACCCCTCACTTCTCACCCACTCCCCCACCTTTCACACCTTTCTCTCCCATTACACTACATTCTCCTCAAACTCCTCACTTTACACGTAACCCTTAACATCCTTTCTATATCCCACTCCATCATCTAGACACACTACATATAACACTACCCCATATAAAAGGAGAAGAAAGGGACGGGCAGAAGGGAGGAAAAAAAAGAAAAAGAGAGTTGAGCAAAGAGGATAGAGGAGAAGCAGCCACACACCCAAAAAAAGAAGAAGGAGGAACCGTCTCCTTCATCTACAATAGCGGCAGATCCCAAACCCAAAATTTCCGGCAACAACTGTCCAAACCTTCACGGTTTCATCCATTGAAACCAACCCCAAACAGCCATGCACACTGGCAAAAATTCTAGCAAAACCAATACCCAAACACAGCCGAAATCACCCCAAACACTGCTCTAAAACGCAGCAGTCCAAAGCCACGAAACCTCCCATTTTAGTTCGAATTTAGAGTCGCTTTCGAATTTTCCGGTGCCGATTTCGATTTGTGGTCCATTTGGTGTGAGGATTCACAATTTTCTTTGCTCATGTATTGAAAAATATTTCTCATCGGCAAAAGGTCATATCTGTTTAACTTTTTCATCCAGTTCTTCATGTATTGTTCAAATATATTCCCTTTCTCTTCTCTTTGGCTTTCTCATTGGCAAAAGGTCCGATCTGTTTAACTTTTTCACCCAGTTCTTTATGTATTGTTTCAATTATATTCCCTTTTTCTTTCTTTCGCTAAGTTATTACTAGCAGAATGTTTTGTTGTCTTTTCATAAGTGTTTGTAAGATAGTTCATTTTAAATAATATATTATGTCTCCTTATTTTATTTATTTAGTTCTACTTCAATGAATAATGAAAATATTAAGATCTAGGATTAGACTTTCTTTTATGATTTTGTTACTTTAATACCGTCCATTCATAAGGACTACTGATTCCTAGGGTATACATGGATTAATGGGATTTTGGTTGGCTCTAGTCAAGCTTTAATTAATATTGTCCTTAAGCATTTCTCATGCCCATGTTTGAATTATTTTGTTAAGACATTAGATTAAGACTTTCATTATTTCCTTTATTCATGGGGCTATGAGGAAGGCTTCAAATTAATTAGGCCATCTAATATTTGGTCTGAAATAACATGTAAGAAAGGTCAAATATGTTAACTTCATATCCTAAGCCCAATTTCTTCAATAATTAATAATTTGGTTGTTGATATCAGAATAATCCAAAAACGCTAGAAAAACTTTAGATGTAATTTAAATATTAGCTCATGTGTTCATATCGAGCGTTGGGTTGATATGCTTAAATAACAAAAGGATCATGTGCGCATTCTGCGTCTCGATTACTTTAGATTTAAAATAATTATGTTATAACCATGTGTATATTACATACCTTGGTTTAACATTTAATTTCAAAGAAGAATACCTTATGTGCGCATCGGATCTTGGTGAACACAATTAATAAAATACAATAATTAATTAAGTGGTAGTAAGCAAACCATAATTAATAAAATACAAGAATATCCAAGAATTGATTTAAGTCGGACATTAATTAATAAAAGTGACCATGCTAGAACCACGGGACTCGAGGGGTGCCTTACACCTCCCCCTCGGTCAACAGAATTCCTTACTCAGTCTTCTATTTCGTAGACCATAAATTAGGAGTCAAATATTCCTTTTGATAAGGGATTCAATAAAAGGTGATTTGAAACACCAAAATTCAGTTCCAAGTGGCGAATCTAAATAATAAATAATCCCCTTTCAAAACGTCACTTTAATTGGAAAAACTCTTCTAAATCAACCTCGTATATATGGCATATCTTTTAGTTAGAATTGTAATAAGTAAGTTATGGTATTTCTTAGTATAATTTAAACTACAGTATAAATATTGGGTTCTCTTACTTATATATATTTATTAAAGTCTAAAAGTAAGTGGGTTAGTGTGTGTGTGTGTGTATATAGAGAGAGAGCTATATACTTTACCTTCATTTTTATTTAATAAAATGGAGTTATTAAAAAGTAAAATATATATATATATATATATATGTAATAAAAATAATACTAAAAAAATAATATCCCCATTACACCACATTCCCCTCAAATCCCCCACTTCTCACACAGTGCACACACACGACACAATGCACGTTCCCCACTCCAAATGGGGGAACAAGAACAAACTACCAAGAATTTTTTATATAAAGAAGAAAAAGAACGTGAAAGAAGGGAGGACTGACGGAGAACAACAAAAAATTTAAAAAAAGAAAAAAGGAAGAAAGTAACGAGAAAGAAGAACGAAGCTTTAAAGAGAAAAAAAAGAAGAACGAAAAGTTAAAGAGAAAGAAAAAAAGAAGAATGAAAAGTGAAGCATTGGTTTTGTGATAGCTTGCTACAGATACTGAAGTTGGTTTTCGTTTTTTTGAAATAAAAAAAACAATCTCAAGTTCCATTCTCACAAAGCACATGTCACGAACCAAAATTCATTAAGGTCGTGATTGCACCGGACCCAACCGTCAGGCAAGGTAACACTTAATAAATAAATTAAATCTTTATTTTAAAATTCTCGAAGTCACCTTTTTCATTTTCTTAAATAATAATTAGTGAACTTCCATTGAGTAAACAATAATATCTTAGCAAATTTAAATAGTGGATAAATTCCATAATTATCCCAGAACCCGGTATCACAAGTGCATGAGAAAATTTTCTAGGAATTTTACATGTACTACAATACTTGTCGGGAATACAAACTGGACAATACATCTGAGGAAGACTCTGCCGATTGCGGGTCGTCTCCGGATGGTGCAGCTCGTCTAAGTCCCCAAGTCAGCCACATCATTGTGTCAAGCAGAGCCACTAGCTATGACTGTACCTGTGCCGTAAAAATGCACAACAAGTGTAGCATGAGTACGAAAAAAATGTGTACTCAATAAGTATCTCGCCTAACCTCGAAGAGGTAGTGACGAGAGCCCAACTTGACACTTACTAGAGGTCGAATTAATATAATCAAGTGTGACGCTAAGCATGAATATCATTGGCAATTTAATTGGTAGCGACATAAATAACAACTTCTTCCACATTTAATATTCTTAAATCCTAGTCATTTCAGTCGACAATTTAAAATCCCCAAGCCAGTAATCAAGTAAAAATAACAGCAAGTACGCAGTAAATATCATGCGCAAGCAATGCCGAGGATCAGACGCCCCGAACCAACATAAATGTAAAATGTGCACTGCCAAAGGATCGAACGACGCGAACCATAGATGCATCTTTTAACCCGGCGTGACGTACGGCCCGCTCCTATTAGAGTAGTGGAAGAAATCACCCCGCTCGCGGAATATAAATTGTGAAGCGGTCACACATAGTCATGCACATTCAAACAGTCCACCCCAACTACGTCGGGAAAACAAGTACTCAAGTAAATAACAATTTCTCTTTTAATGCTCCCAAAAATAGTATTTAAATCTTTTCCAGAAATTCATTTATCAAGTTCGATAAGGTTTAGACACTTTATTTTTATCAATAAGGTTACAAGTACGGAAAATAAAATATGCTTTTTTGGGTCCTAGACTACCCAGACATAAGCATAATAGTAGCTACGCACGGACTCTCGTCACCTCGTGCGTACATAGCCCCCACAAATAGTAGCACATATTTAATTAGTTCACCTATGGGGACAATTTCCCCTCAGAAGGTTAGAAAGGAGACTTACCTTGCTCCGAAGATTCATAATCGGCCTCCAAGCCCCTCCGACGACTCAAATTGATGCACAACGCCCCAAAACTATCCAAATAACGGGAAAACCAATGAAAATATACTCTAATACTTATAATAATTTACTTTATATAAATTTCCAACTCCGCTCGGAAAGTTGACAAAATTACCCTCGAGCCCACGTGCCCGGATTCCTAAATTTTTCGAAGATAAAGATTACCCATGACTTTACTAACTCCAATACATAATTTATTCTTAATTAAATGCTCAAATTCGTGGTTTAAAACCAAAAATACACATTCTAGGTCTTTGCTTAAAAATCCCAAATCCCTACTAATTTCCATGACCAAATCTATATACAAATTTGTATTTTAACTTGAGATGAGTAGAAATAGCTTGCGTTGACAAATATGACGAATATCTCCACTTGAAGCTCTCCAAAAATCGCCCTACCAAGAGAAAAATGAAGAGAAATGGCCAAGACCTCTGTTTTAAAATACACACTGCCCAGGCCCGATTTCCACATCTGCGGCCTCCAACCTCGCACTTGCGCGCCCGCAGGTGTGTCTATGAACCCGCACCTGCGGGTTCCTCCTCCCCAGCCGGGCTCCGCACCCGCGCTCCATCTTCTGCATCTGCGCTTCCGCAGGTGCGAAAATAAACTCGCACCTGCATCCCCAGCAAAGCCAGCCTAACCTCGCACTTGCGATGCCCAAGCCGCACCTGCGGCTCTTGCTGCGCAGGTGCGGTCACACCAGTCACCAGCAGCCTTAGCGCTTCCTCAACTCCAAATTCGATCTGTTAACCACCCGGGAACCCCCCGAGGCCCGCAGGACCCCATCCAATCACATCAACCCATCCTAAAACATAATGCAAACTTGCTTAAGGGGGGTCAAATCGCATCAAATAACATCGAAACGATGGATCGCAACTCAATTCAATCCTTATGAACTTGAAATTTCCAACTTCCACCTTCGATGCCGAAACCTATCAAAGCATGTCCGATTGACCCCAAATATTGCACACAAGTCACATTCAACATTACGGACATGCCCCAACTTTCAGAATCGCATTCCGACCCCGATATCAAAATTTCCACTTCTGATCCGATTTCTCAAAAATCTTCAAATTTCTATCTTTAGCCAAATGACTTCAAAATAACCTACGGACCCCCGAATTCACTTCCGATCGCGCTCCCAACTCTAGAATTACCATACGGAGCTATTACTGGACTCGAAATCCCAAACGGACATCAATATCACTGAAATGCACTTCAACCCAGACTTATGAAATTTCTTCTAAAATGCTGACTTCTACAATATGCGCCGAAACGCTCCCGGGTCGTCCAAACCTGATCCGATCATACGCCCAAGTCTGAAATCATCATACAAACCTGCTGGAACCTTCAAATCCTGATTCTGAGGGCGTTTACTCAAAAATCAACCTTAGTCGATTCTTCCAACTTAAGGCTTCTGAAATGAGAATTTCCTTTCCAAAGTGACTCTAAACTTCCCGAAATTCAATTCCGACCACACCTATAAGTCATAACACCTGAAATGAAGCTGTTCATGGCCTCAAACCGCTGAATGACGCGCTAGGGCTCAAAACGACGGGTCGGGTCGTTACATTCTGTTCCACTTAAACTTACGTTCATCCTCGAACGTGCTAAGAACTGCTCTGGAGTTATCTGAAATCAGCTAACACCTCGTGTACCTGCTCGTTCTACCACAATCCAGTTGAGTACACTTGCTCGAACAATTATGAAGATATCCTCTTTTATTTAGGCAAATGGGCCTTAGAACCAGGTCCTCAACATCCGAAATCCTCTACCAGGCCTGTTCCTAATATATGAACACCTTATCAACTACCACACGATGCACCAGAACATGACTACATATCGTTGTTGAATTAGCAGCATGCACCACATAATTCATCATCTAACCACAATGACATTCCTTGAACCTTAATAGCCAAAATTTCACGAATCTGATGCTCCCGATGCACCTCATGACATATGTATAGGTCATGCTATAACACTTACGATACCACCACAACGGAGGAGAGGTGTAGAAATTTACAACCAACTGCAGAGTTAACCAATCATTGAATCTCTCCTCTCGACTAGAATCATCACCTCATTACGAACCGAATAATGATATTTGTCCTTTAATACACCTCACAAAATCTTATCGCACTGATCTCTGGTCCAGTAATCTCGTTTCACCTAGTATGAACTGCTCAGACAACAAATTACCCAAACATGACCAACAGTCTCACATGATACCACAACGCGCCAATAGGCCATAACTCGAACATGATACGTAAAGAAATGACTCAGGAAAAGACTACTCAACTCACACAACTTATTATGAACTCTCCTCAGAAAATAGAAAGCGAAACACAAGAAAATAGATATAGGGAACCGTACTCAACATCACATTGTTGCGGCGCGCAACCCGATCCAAATAACATGCCCATGGCGGCGTGCCACCCGATCCCAATACATAAAATTCATGTAAGGAGGTACACACTGAGCTATATTACTCATTACCACGAAATACTGAATATCAGTCACAAGCACGCTAAGTGCATAATACCATCCTGGGGAGATTGATAGAGCCATACGCTACAAAAACTCAAGCATGACTGAGGTGCGATACATAATCTGAATCTCAAGAGCCATCCTGCTCACATAACATCATCACTACGCGGAAATCTCAACAGTTAAGGAATTATCAAGCCGTTTCCCAACTCACACGGCACAAAAGAATATTACATGAGATGAACGAAGACAGAACAACATCTGATGTTCTAGTACATTTCCATGAAAAACGCTATATCGAAATGAACACATTGACTCATATAGAGCCCATATTCATATTTGAATCCATTCACCAACCTCAAGCCGATTATGCTCGCACTGCACTAGATTGATAGCCTTACCTGGGTCCATATTCACCCACTTCCTCTCATAATACGCAAGAACAACCATCATAGCCGGGGCAAACACCCCACAATCCACAACCAAATGAACCGAACGCCTTCCAAGCATAAATTCTCAAATAAGAAATATTACACTTCTTTATACTCAGTCCAAATCTTCAATCCATAAAGTGACTGCATGTCACACTCATACGATCATCCCATGGTCATGCTCCCACGACCTTCCACACAAGGTAGCAAATATGTACCTCCACTACTGGCCACACTAGTACTGTAAAACAAATCAATAACCCATAACTAGGGTGCAAAGTCTCTTTCACCAAACACTGATCTCAGGTGACACTAAAGACGACACCAACTTACTCTAAACATTCAAATACCTTTTTCTTACTCATCCGAGCTCATGACATCCTTGTCAACACTCAACCAAAACCTTGATCCTCGCTTCCAAGTTTCATACCGTTCACTACACCTAACATGCCAATATGCATTCACACATGAATCTCGTCATAATTCCTGAACCGCTAATAGTGTAAACACTTAATCATATAAAGACCTCTTACTTAAATCAATTCAAGAGAACCATCACAACACACAAGTGAATTCTCATAATTGCAAATCATGCAACTCCTCCAACTCCACCTCCGCAGGACATAACTGATACACCCGTATACCTCAAACTGAAATTGATACGACACTCAGCCGCGCAATCGACTTATCAACAACAGACTCCCCCACTTGGCTCAAGCCATAGATCAAGATGAACAATAAATCACAATGCCCATACTCTAACGCTGCCATGATACCACAGTGAGAATCAATTAAACTTTCCATAAGCTTATATAACACGACCCATATTGCACCTCAATTCAATTTGCACACACCGCAGGAATAATGATAACCCCAATCAACACATAGCAACTCAGTTCGCACTCACCTTGAGTGACTCCATTCCATGAGACCATTTCGTTTCCAGACCCATGAACCGTTTCATGCCCTCCTTGCACGCGTATTCACATCTTTGACCGGTATACCCATTCCGATAACCCTTCCATGAACCCGAAATCATTTACTCCTTTTTATGAACCCCAATGCTACTATACATGCCGAAGATAATGTAGAACACTCCAACCATTTTCTTTTTCCCCAAATTCTACTGCAAAAGCTCGATTCTTAACCATATGGTGGGCTTGGAATCCTAAGACACCACCTTCTAACCTTTGAATCCATTGGAACCATTGTTGAGAGTCACCCACTCTGGCTTGGTCCCGAATATAATCAACTATACGACTTCGCTGGCACCTGAACACCCATCTTGATAAGGCACCCGACTGAATTCCTTCACTTGTAAATTACCTTTGTACTAAGCATAATTCCTTTATCCTTCAAAAGCCTAAACCTGATTCAATAAGGCCAACCCCTGCACACCTTTATCAAACCCCATGCTCAATTACTATTCTACTCTTTTCCCCTTAGCTGCAACAACTTGCCAATACGCTGATAATCCGCAATCCCATGAGAAAATAATCCTGCAACCCAATCGCAGGTGGTGGGACTCTCCCACTTAGCCTGAAGCTACTCCTTGCACCACTCTGGACCCCACTGAAATTCTTTCTTCATTGTTGACATGATCTTGCTCAACCAACCCATCAGCTTCTTCTAAATTCTCCTGTCAGCATTCCACATAGCATCATTCACATATTCGGTCTCCTACCGAACATCCACTGGAATTCCTCGCAGAACCTTGCCAACCACACGACCGTTAACCTTCTCACATGAGATAACCCTCCTACAAAAATTACCAACGGACACCTTCCAATGATGATGTACTGCACAATCTCTACGACATCAATACCCCATCCTATGCCCGTCCTCATTTATCAATTTTACCAGTCCGTCCGGTCCTTATGGACATCTACTAAATGCACGACAATATCTTCCAACTCACCGCTATATTGCATCCTCCTTCATCCCGAACAACTCCTCTCTGTTGCATTCCATCTCCCGTCGCAATAGCCAATGTTTCAATTGAAGGTCGTGGACCCAATCACCGTCCACCAAAATTCTCAAATCACTCCCAAATTCTCCTCAACATGTGCAGTTATCTTACCGCAGAACTCATATGCTATGCCGCCACTCTCCCACTTTGGTTAAACTCACTCCTGCAAGCAACTACCTGACTTCCTTTTCTTACACCTGACCCTTCAGAAATTTAACCATCACCTGACATTTCCCACGTGTCCTTCCTTATCCCTTACTGCCCAGCTATTGCGTTAGGCCAATAACTATCTTTGTAGCACTTAAACCAACAGATTACCACAAATTCAAACCTTCCCGAAGATCATCCTTCCTGAGCCGCCCGCATTAGAATTATCTATTCAATCCTGAACCACCACACACCACGATATCTGACAACTGCTTCTTCAATATTACTTCGCAACACTCTGACCCAATGCAACCGAAGAAACCATAACACCGGAGAGATTAACATATTCCATTCGATCAAAAATAGCAATACCACATCACAGATGCGAATTCCAACTCGCTTGAAACACCATGTCTTATAATTCGTTCAACCCAAATTTGAACATTCATAGTTCGATTGCCTTTCCTCCGCCGGAACTAAAATACTGGAATCTCGAAATCATGCTCTGAGAAGACCTCCTTTCATGTCATTCGTTGTCCCAACACATGGGCAAACTTCCTATCACCACGTCAATACCGTGCGATGACCAATCATAAGCACCATAACAACCTGAGCATAGCCTCAAAGCCCTCAGAAGTGCAACTATTGAGCTGAAACAACATATTACCCTTTCGCAGAGCGACAACAATAGCCCAAACCAACTACGCATGGAAAAGCATCACACAACATATCTGTAGTACCGTACCATTCCTCAAATTCCCGATTCATAGGAACCACTTCGCGACGCGTAAGATTGAGTAAGAAGGAACGTAGGCATAAGACTTAAGGGAATCAAATTGCTCCATGAGGAATCGTGAAGGGAAGTACTCCTAATAGCCTGGTAGCCTCTCGAAAATAAGTACAGACGTCTCCGTACCGATCCGCAAGACTCTACTAGACTTGCTCATGATTCGTGAAACCTAAGGGAACCTAGTGCTCTGATACCACGTTGTCACGACCCAAAATCCATTAAGGTCGTGATGGCGTCGGACCCCACTGTCAGGCAAGCCAACACTTAATAAATAAATTATATCTTTATTTTAAAATTCTCGAAGTCATTCCTTTTTCATTTTCATTAATAATAATTGGAAAACTTCCACTAAGTAAACAATAATATCTTAGCAAATTTAAATAGTGGATAAATCCCATAACTATCCCAGAACCCGGTGTAACAAGTGCATGAGCAAATTTTCTAGGAATTTTACATATACTACAATACTTGTCCGGAATACAAGCTGGACAAGGAATTTAAAATAAGATACAATACATCTGAGGAAGACTCTGCCGGCTGCGGGTCGTCTCCGTATGGTGCAGCTCGTCTAAGTCTCCAAGTCAGCCACATCACTGCGTCAAGCAGGGCCACTAGCTATAAATGTACCTATGCAATAAAAATGCACAACAAGTGTAGCATGAGTACGAAAACAACATGTACTCAGTAAGTATCCCGCCTAACCTCGAAGAGGTAGTGACTAGAGGTCGACTTGACACTTACTAGAGGTTGAATTAATATAATCAAGTGTGACACTAAGCATGAATATCATAGGCAATTTAACAAGTAGCGACAGAAATAACAACTTCTTTCACATTTAATATTCTTAAATCCTCGTCATTTCACTTGAAAATTTAAAATCCCCAGGCCATTAAACAAGTAAAAATCACAGCAAGTACGCAGTAAATATCATGCACAAGCAATGCCGAGGGTCGAACAACCCGAACCAACATAAATGTAAAATGTGCACTGCCGAAGGGTCGAACGACGCGAATCATAGATGCATCTTTTAACCCGGCGTGGCGTACAGCCCACTCCTATGAGAGTAGTGGAAGAAATCATCCCGCTCGCGGAATATAAATTGTGAAGCGGTCACACAAAGTCATGCACGTTCAAACAGTCCACCTCGACTACATCGGGAAAATAAGTACTCAAGTAAATAACAATTTCTCTTATAATGGTCACAATAATAGTATTTAAATCTTTTCCAGAAATTCATTTACCAAGTTTGATAAGGTTTAAACACTTTATTTTTATCAATAAGGTTACAAGTACGGCAAATAAAACATGCTTTTGGGTCCTAGACTACTCGGACATAAGCAGAATAGTAGCTACGCACGGACTCTCGTCACCTCGTGCATATGTAGCCCCCACAAATAGTAGCACATATTTAATTAGTTCACCTATGGGGACAATTCCCCCTCACAAGGTTAGAAAGGAGACTTACCTCGCTCTGAAGATTCATAACCGGCCTCCAAGCCCCTTCGAGACTCAAGTTGATGCACAACGCACCAAAACTATCCAAATAACAGGTAAACAGATGAAAATATACTCTAATACTTATAAAAATTTACTTTATATAAATTTCCAACTCCGCTCGGGAAGTTGAAAAAATTACCCTTGGGCCCACGTGCTCGGATTCCTATATTTTTTAAAGATAAAGATTACCCATGACTTTACCAACTCCAATACATAATTTATTCTTAATTTCATGCTCAAGTTCGTGGTTAAAATCCAAAAATACACATTCTGGGTCATTGCTCAAAAATCCCAATTCCCTACTAATTTCCATGACCAAATCTATATACAACCTTGTATTTTAACTTGAGATGATTATAAATGGCTTACCTTGACATAGATGACGAAAATCCTCACTTGAAGTTCTCCAAAAATCGCTCAACCAAGAGAAAAATGAAGAGAAATGGCCAAGACCTCGGTTTTAAAATAGACACTGCCAGGCCCGATTTCCGCACCTGCGGCCTCCAACATTGCACCTGCGCGCCTGCGGGTGCGCCCATGCACCCGCACCTGTGGCTTCCTCCTCCCCAGCCGGGCTTCGCACATGTGCTTCAACACTTCCGTAAGTGCCTAAATAACCTCGAACCTGCACCCCCAACCAAGCCAGCCTAACCTTGCACCTGCAACACCCAAGCCGCACCTGCGGCCCTGGCTGCGCAGGTGCGGTCACACCATACACCAGCAGCCTTAGCCCTTCCTCAACTCCAAATTCGATCTGTTAACCACCCGAGATCCACCCGAGGCCCCCGGGACCCCGTCCAATCACACTAACCTATTACAAAATATAATACGGACTTTCTCGAGGCCTCAAATCGCATCAAATAACATCGAAACAATGGATCGCAACTCAATTCAATCCTTATGAACTTGAAATTTCAAACTTCTACCTTCGATGCTGAAACCTATCAAATCACGTCTGATTGACCCCAAATTTTGCACACAAGTCACATTCAACATTACAGACCTGCCCCAACTTTCAGAATAGTATTCCGACACCGATATCAAAATTTCCACTTCCGGTCGGATTTCTCAAAAACCTTCAAATTTCTATCTTTAGCCAAATGACTTCCGATCGCGCTCCCAACTCCAGAATCACCATACAGAGCTATTCCCAGACTCGGAATGCCAAACGGACATCAATATCATTGAAATGCACTTCAACATAGACTTATGAAATTTCTTCTAAAATGATGAATTCTACAATATGCACCAAAACGCTCTCGGGTCGTCCAAACCCGATCCGAACATACGCCCAAGTCCAAAATCATCATACGAACTTGCTGGAATCTTCAAATCCTAATTCTGAAGTCGTTTACTCAAAAAATCAATCTTAGTCGATTCTTCCGACTTAAGGCTTCTGAAATGAGAATTTCCTTTCCAAATTGACTCTAAACTTCCCGATATTCATTTCGACCACACCTACAAGTCATAACACCTGAAATGAAGTTGCTCCTCAAACAGCTGAACGACGCGCTGGGGCTCAAAACGAACGATCGCGTCGTTACAGCGCACCAAAGTGGAACTTTTCGTTCAAGATCCAGGTCTCAAAAAGTTCTCGTTGAGTTTTCGACTCGTGGTTCATTGTTGTTCGTTGTTATTTCAAGTTTGATATTGGATATCTTTTTGTAGGAGTTTTCTCAATATAGTAAAAATTGTCACCACAAAGGTTCTTATTCTTCTCTTCATAATTACAATATGTGTTTAATAATTTGTGAAGAAGTTTAGTGCTATTGTGAAATTGTTCACTGGGACGCATATCTTTAATTAAAATTAATTATAAAAAATTAAACATTTCGTGGTGACACTATATAACTTCTTTGATTATCGAGAGCATTTTCAATATTTAGTTCAAGTATTCAATATCTATGGTTTAAACAAGTTTCTGAATAGTCAACTTTAGAGTGTACTAACTAAAGAATTAATATTAATCTATGGTTATGATATAATAAATTATTTAATTAATCTATGAGAAATATACATCAAGTTTTCCATTCTATTACACTCGAGAATTCATAAAGATACGGTATTATTTGATAGGGTACCGTATAGTTTATGCCTTCATATTTTGATTTTTTTTTATAAACTAATTTAATGGAATTTTTGTACCTTCTGTTAAAGATTTAGCTCATAATTTGTAATAACTAATTATTATTGTTACTTTTGTATATTATTTTGATTAGTTTAAGTTTTATTATTACATTATTGTTGAAACTATATTATGGGAAAGTTATTAATAAACTGATCCTAAGTGAAAGTCAAGGCCGATTGATAAGAAAAATAATTGTGAGTGAGTGAGATATGTCACAAACTAATTCATGACTCGTTGCAATATATAAATAAAAAATATTTAAAAATATACAAATAAATATCTCGGATATGAAAGAGACAACTAAATGGAATACTTTAAAAAAAAGGTAGAAAAGTTGTACACGCGCTTTAAATATTAGCCCATGTGTTCATACCCGAACCTTGGATTGATATGCTTAAGAAATAAAAGGGTCATGAGCGCATTCCTGCGTCTCGATACCTTTAAATTTAAATTAATTATGTTTTAACCATGTGTAAATTTCGTACCTTGGTTTAATATCTACCTTCAAAGGAGTACCTTGTGTGCGTACCGCATGTAGGTCAATATAATATAATATATTAAGTGAAGTGGTAATAGATAAGCCATAATCAATAAAAATACGAGAATAGCCAAAAAGATTGATTTAAACCTTACATTAGTCAATAAAGAGACCGTGCTAGAACCACGGAACTCGAGGGGTGCCTTACACCTTCCCCTCGGTGAAATGAATTCCTTACTCAGTCTTCTGTTTCATAGACCAAAAATTAGGAGTCAAACCTTCCTTTGATAAGGGATTCACTAAAAGGTGACTTGGAACACCAAAACCTAACTCAAAGTGGCGACTCTAAATAATAAATAATCCCTTTTCAAAACGTCACTTCAATTGGAAAAACTCTTCTAACTCAATCTCGTAATAGGGTTGTGCGGAAAAAAGAGGTGTGACAGCTCTGGCGACTCTGCTGGGGATAATTAATAAGAATTCGAGCTTTGTATATTGATTATTTTTTGGCTTTTATCATGTTTTTGATATTATTGTGTTTGGGAGCCTAATATGATATTTGTCGCTTATTTACCGCTTTAATATTTATTTGAACTGTGGTATAAATTGTATCCTCTCTCGCACCCCTCTGAGTCTTCTGATAGGTAGTTATGTTGTGTTTGCCTACCAGCATCATAAAATTTCTGTCTTGATATAAAGCTAGTTAGCCTACCAGCTTCTGGTGAAGTATTTAGTCACACGTGTTTAGGCTGGAGAGCTGTTAGCTAGCAAGTGTTGTTCTACTACTGGTGACTCTTGACGCTCCTCGGCTCGGGTTGTCTACTTGGGTAAGCCAGGTCTAGATACCATCTCCTTAAGGATTTGAAAACTTAGAAGAAAAAGCCACAAACAATGAATATCCCTAGTAGGATACGCTTTATTTGCATCATGTGCATTGGACTTAGTGGGACTCGGCACAGGGGCCGAGCCCGTCTAGGACAGTTACCAATTTTTCAGACCAACATGTTCGTTTTTCTATGCTACATGTAATATTATTTGGTAGGCTTAACTAAAATATTGACCGGCTTTAGGATAGATTGATTTAACAGGGAAGAGAGAAAGAGAGAATTTCCTTAAAACATTCATTAAAAACCCATTTTTTATAAACTTTTGAAGGGTTCTAATGTGTAAAATCACAATTTTCAAAATATTTTTTTCTTTTTATGATTTATTTAAACCGAACTACGCGGGTCTGATTCTCACCGTATGTGAGATACATAGGCAACCTTCATCGGGTCCGACCTTCAATTTTCAAAAATCCAGAAATATTTTCTTTTAATTTCTCCTAAAAATCTAAAAGATTTTCGTTCTTCTTCAGATGTTTTTCTTTCGAAAAATAAAAAGAAAATTCAAAATTCAAAAATATTTTATTTTTTCTCTCATAAATTCAAAATAAAAGTTCAAAATCCAAAAAAAAAATGTTCTTTCTTCTTTAGAAGTCTTTCTTTCGATAATTCCCAGAAACAAAATAACAAAAAAAATTATTAGAAATCCAAGGAAATAAAAAAATATATATATTTTCCTTGTTACACGCTTTCATGTTTGAATTATATAAGAATAAGAGTTAATTCATTTGATTCATTTCTGATCTCCCTGAACAACGTAATGGTCTGATTCATGCGACGTCATGATACGTAGACAATCCTCATAAGATGCGATCATAGCCAAAATTAATCTAAAAAAGAAAAGAGACAAAAAATGAGACAAAAAAAAGAGGGAACTAAAATAAAAAAAGAGAGGAGAGAAAAAAGAGCGCTAAATTCAAGAGGAAAAAAACCAATAAGCCGGGATGAAGTATGAAGCCTTCCAAGCTCATTTTAGAAATGAAAATAGTATTAGGTGCATGACATATAAAGTGTGATTAATCTCTGCAAAATGCCTAACTCTAACACGTTTGATTTATTCATTTTAAAAGATAAAGTTAAACAGAGGTGGTTGGTTTGTGGTTTAAACTGGCGACTCACCCGTACAACACGAGATTAAAAGGAAAAAGTAGAATGGCAAACAATAGTGAGAATGAGTCAGATAATGATGATGTCCATGGACAATTGGTCGAACAAGGTCCGGGATTGGTTGAAGAAGTAAGAGTGTTGAAGCAACAATTGGCAGAGATGTACCAAGCTTGGGTGAATGGACAAGTACCGCCCCCACTATCCATAGGGCCTTCGGATAATTTTCATAATGTGTCAGTTGCAAATCAAGTGCCCATCTCCATAACAAGTAACCCATTGTACCAACCTAGATTCAGTACGAGCATTAACCTTCACACTATCCCCAATACCTCCACTCTACGTCCTCCAACTGCAACCCTTAGAAATGACCCAGCTATTGTACCCATTTTCCCTACTTTCGCTGTCCCTCAATCGGCTCTTGCTTAAAAGTCTAACAATGATCCGCAACTGAATGCTCTTGATGCCCAACATTACTCTCCAGAACTAACTTTCAAGGTTCCAGATTCATACAAGTATGCTTCGCAGAAACATGTTCCTAGTTGAGATCGAAAAGCCTGGCAAGAATATGGAACAAGAGGAAATGAGTAGAAAAATGAAGATCCTGGAACAAACCATGAGAAACATACATCATTTGGGAGGCCACAAGAGTGTTTCATTTAACAATCTATGCATGTTCCCCCATGTTCATTTGCCACCTGACTTCAAGACCCCCAAGTTTGAGAAGTATGACGGGCATGGTGATCCCGTTTCCCATTTGAAGAGGTATTGTAACCAATTAAGGGGAGCAGGAGGCAAAGAAGAATTACTCATGGCTTATTTTTGGGAATGTTTGACAGGAATTGCTTCCGAGGGGTTCATAGATCAAGACATCTCTCAATGGCATGTTTGGAACGACATGGATGAAGATTTTGTCCAACAGTTTCAATACAATATTCATATAGTGCCAGACCGTTCCTCTCTTGTCAACATAAAGAATAAACCAAAAAAAAGCTTCAGAGAATACGCAATCAAGTGGATAGAGCATGATGCTAGGGTCAAACCAGCAATGAAAGAGGCATAAATGATTGACTATTTTCTCCAAGCTCAGGATCCTGATTGCCTCCATTACATGCACCGCCATTGGTAAACCTTTTGCTGATTAGATTAAGATTGGTGAAATAATTGAGAATGGCATGAAGTCGGGAAAAATTGTGAGTCAGGAAGCCCTTAAGGTGACAACTCAAGCAATTCAAAGCGGGTCAGGCAGTTTCGGAAATCGGAAAAAGAAGGAGGAAGGATCCATGACGGCATCTGGGTTCGGGGGAGTTCAAAGAGGAATAATTCCTTCTTATGTGAAATTCCAACAAGGACAATCCAATTCTCCTCAACATTACTATCCACCTCAGGGTCCTCGATACCCAGTTCCCCTACAACAATACACAATGTTTAATGCCCAGGCTTATGCTAGACATCCCAATCACCAATAATGGCGGGCATCGATTCCACAAGGCTCCCGTCAACTTCGCCCGAATTTTCAGGCATCATATAATCCTCGCCCCCGACAAGGATATGTGAGAGAGAAGGAGCCAAAGAAAGAATTCACCCCAATTGGAGAATCATATACAAGCCTATTTCGAAATTTGACGCAATTGAAGTTGATTGAACCTATCATGTTGCGTTATGCGAATCAAAATTCAAAAGGTTTTGATTCAAATGAAAGATGTGAGTATCACTCTAACTTCAAAGGTCATAGTGCTGAAAATTGTTGGACATTAAAGAAAACCATTGAAAATTTGATTGAAGCAAAGGCAATTATGGTAACACACAATGAGGATACCCCTAATATCATAAACAATCCGCTCCTAGCTCATGATAATACATATTTTATTGGGATAATTTGTGATGATCCGGATTACAAGCAGTCTGGCAAGATAGAGATAGTTGTTGGAACCATAGGGCAAGAACCAAAAATGATAGTAAGCCCTCCGCAATTGGCACCGTTGATTGTGAAAGGTGCGAGTTCTAGTTTGAACTTGGCAGGTTCTGAAAAATGATTCTTTATGTCCCTAGAAGCACAAAAAAGGTTGAGGTTTAATTGGGTGGGCCAAAACTTTACATCCCTAGGGGCATTAAAAAGACCGTTCCGAATAATATTTTCAAAAATATAATAGAGCCAGTTGTGATCCGACATGTTGCACAACTCCTAGTGACAAACACAAAAGCTATTCCCTGGAATTATAACAAGACTGTCATGACATATAAAGGAAAAGAGATAGTTGAAGAAGCAGATGCAATGGGGGGCTTGACCCGCTCTGGAAGGTGCTACTCGCTAGAGGAATTGAGAAAATCTAAGCAACCAACGGAAAGTTACTTGCCAATGAAAGAACCCGTTGAAGAAAAAAAGCGGAGGAAATCCTTAAGAAGATGAAAATGCAAGACTACTCAATCATTGACCAATTAAGGAAAATCCCTGCTCAAATATCCTTGGTATCTCTGCTTTTTCACTTAGAAGAACATCGACGTGTGTTGATCAAAACTATGAACGAGGCATATTTTTAAGAAAAGACAACGGTGAATCAACTAAAAAAATGGCTGAAAGATTCTTTGAAGTAAATAGAATTACTTTCAGTGATGATGATTTTCCTGAGGAAGGGGCTGGGCACAATAGAGCTTTGCATCTTATGGTCAAATGTGAAGGTCACTATGTAAAAGGAGCCATGATTGACGGGAGGCTCAAGTGTAGATGTATGCCCTCTTTCTACTCTACAAGAGCTGAACATTGACACTAACAAAATTCGAACTAGTAATGTCAGCATCAAAGCTTTTGATGGTTCAAGAAGAGACACTATTAGGGAAATCAAACTCACTATGACTATCAGCTCGGTCGATTTTAACATTGTCTTTCAAGTGTTGGATTTGAAAACTTCCTATAATTTTCTTCTGGGAAGGCCGTGGATCCATATGGCCATGGCTGTACCATCCACCCTACATCAAATGTTCAAATTCGAGTATGACATGCAAGAAATTGTTGTTCATGGGGAGGACGACTCATCTGCCTATAAAGACCCGTCCATTCCATGTATCGAGGCCAAGGAAGGATATGAATTCCTCATATATCAAGCATTTGAGGTGATTAAGGTGGATCAAGTGGAAGAAGGAAAACTAATTCTGCATCCCCGTCTTTCGGCTACATCTATGATGGTAGTTGAGGAATGACTATGAACCATGAATAGGATTAATATCCTCTCTGTAGGTAATTGTGAACCCTATTGCTCAATTTTTGAAGAAAGATGCCTTTGGTGTGGGGTTTAAACCAACGCCATCTGACATAGAAATAGGAAAGGCCCGCAAAAGGAATAGTTGGAATTTGTCCAAACCAATCTCTCACATTACCCACTCTTTTGTCAAGCCAAAATTTGAAGAAGTCCAAAATCCTTCTACTTAGGATGACATTGATGAAGTTTGTCAGGGTCACAAGGAGAAGTTCTATGAGATCAATATGGTTCAAGTTGGTGACAGCCCTGGCCATACAAATTTTTAGCTAATTGGTCCAGATATCTCGCTTAACAACTGAGAATCAATTCCTCTTCCCATCAGGAAGGAGTCTTGGTAGTCTGTTTTGTAGCTTTTCTGTATTTGGATTATTTTAAGGGTTGTAATCCAGATATTTTAGTTTAAATGCTTTGCTTTGATGTTAATCCTTCTATCCTTTCAAATTCAATGAAATGAAGTTCCAGTTTCATAGTAAAATTCTGTCTTTTCCTTTCCCTAATTTTTGTTAATTTCTAATCATTTGCAGTTTTGTTATTGTTGGCTTTAAAAACATGACATGCATGCGAAATTCATGCACAGATCTTAAAAAGCTGTCTAATCTCGAAATAGTGAATCAAGAAGTTGAGATTCCCTCTCTACTAATCATTGTTAAAGCAGGGATCGAAGACACTGACTAGGTCAAGTCCCGATTGGAATAGTTGAGTTTAATTGATTAAAAGTGTTTGGCAGCAATTTGTTTTGGTCAATTATACCAAAAAAGAATGGCACGCGCTTACAACAAGAAAGTGCGCCCAAGACAATTTGAGGTAGGACAACTTGTTTTGAAAGGTATCTTTCCGCACCAGGAAGAAGCAAAAGGAATGTTCGCTCCAAATTGGAAAGGTCGTTACCTCGTCAAAAAAGTAGTGTCAAAAGGAGCTCTACATTTGGAAGATATAGAAGGAAAGGTGAGAGATATATCCGTCAATGCATATGCGGTCAAGAGATAATTTGTTTGACATGCCTCTGTGGGGGCACTTTTATGCATAGTATTCTCAGGTTGGGATGACGAAAGGCTATCATTCTCGCTACCCAAACACTAGTCAATCCTAGTTAGCCCTTTGGATCCTTGTTTATATTTCTTTGTTTTCCCCTCTTTTGGAACCAATGTACTTAATAAAAAAAAGAACGAAAATATTTTTTTTTAAAAATCATCAAAACAAGTTCATGTTAATTGAACTACGTCCGACCTGATTCCGAAAGGATATGTAGGCAGCCTCACTCTGGGTTCGGTCACACTTAAACAAAAATCCCCATTTCCCAGTATTCAAAGAAACTGGGGTATGATTTTATTTTATTTTTCGACGATTTTTTCGTCAAAATGGTTCCAAAAGTTGTAATTCAGTTGAATAGTTCTTTTTACCTTTCCCTTTTAAGACCTTCTGATTAACTTTTGAGGATGGTAAGTTGGTATATTACGGTGGTACCTCAGACATTTTAAACAGAGAAAAATAAAATGAGAGAGTCTTATTGGTGAAAACCCTCACGGGTACTATAAGACAACAGTGAGTTGAGAGAAAGACAAATGAGAGAGGTCAATTGGTGAAAACTCACAAAGGGCATCGTCGATCGATTTAGGCCTGCATATATCCATCCCGACACAAGCATGGTTAAGACAAAGAACTCACTTTCAAAGTGAAGTTTAAAATGGATTTTGGGAATTAGACGGTTCAGACGGATCAGGCATCCAGTCCAAAGTACATGTCACGTTCATTGAAGTCAGCATATTCCTCCAAATAACTCCTTTTATTTTTATTTTTTTCTTCTTTAAAAGGTATACTTCTTGATTAAGTTGTAATACCTATTAGTTCACCTTCGTATTTTCTTTCGCATTATTTTTTTAGTCCCTTTTAGTCTAATTTTGTCAAAGCAAAGCAAAGAAAAGGATGCAAAATTGATTACAGTTTTCCCGTTATACAAGCTAAGATTGTTGGGCATAAACTGTGCGGGCAAAGCCATAAAGCCATATGTGATTTTCCCTGACTTCAAAAGGCTTGAAGGACTGAACAATGTTTCAAGGGTCAAATGAAAGTTACTCACTTAAAAGTTGTTTTGGGAGCAAGGTTGTTTGCACCATAAACACAAATGGGGATAGGCACAAAATAGGCAGGTTTTAATGTTGAGAAAGAAGATCTCTAGAAAGTAAAGACAGAATCTCCCAGTAATTTGTACGGCCATTGACAGAGTCAATTGTTCTAACAAGTGCAATGGACACTAGGTCAAGTCGCCCAAGAGATCAAGGCCACAAACTGACCACCATTTTAAAACTAATGAATCTTCCTTTGTTCAGAACAAGAACAAAACAATTTAGGAAATAATTCATGGAAGGACGAACATAAGCAAGTGAATTTCTCAAATCCTTGATTTCCTTCTAATATACATGTAATCATGTTTTTATTAGTTTCATTATAGGGTATAATCTATCTTCACCTCAGGGTACTACATCCCCGATTGAATTACTTGTTGCCAACATAGGGTACGACATTCCCTAGTAGCATTTCAGAGCGCCACGAGCCTCATGTTATTGCAAACATAGGGTACGCCATTCCCTAGTAGCATCTCAGAGCGCTACGAGCCTCATATTATAGCTAACACAGGGTACTACATTCTTTGGCTGCATTACTTTCTGCCAACATAGGGTACGAGATTCCCTAGTAGCATCTTAGAGGGCCACGAGCCTCATTTTATTTCCAACATAGGGTACGACATTACCTAGTAGCATCTTAGAGGGCCACAAGCCTCATTTTATTTCCAACATAGGGTACAACATTCCCTAGTAGCATCTCAGAGTGCCACGAGACTCATATTATTGCCAACGCAGGGTACGACATTCCCTAGTAGCATCCTAGAGCGTCACGAGCCACATCTTATTGTCAACACATGGTATTACATCTCCTGGTTGCCTTCTTTATTTTTAACACAGGGTATGACATCCCCTATTAAAAAAAATATCTTTTTCAATTCTTTATTCTACAATAGCAAAGATAGTTTATTGTGTTTTCAATAACTCACAAAAAATTTCTAGTGCAAACTGGGGCAGAAAAGTTTTGTTCGTTTGTTTGTTTGTGATGGCTTGTAGGTTATGATGAAAAGCACGGATTGGATGTGCAAAAATAAGATTTCAATTCTTTCCAGAGAAATTGGAACGTTTGATCTCAAGACCAGCCGCAACCAGCTTTGACGTAATACATGCGGAGACATATGGTCAAGATCCATCTTCCCATCACATGATCAAGAAACAAGCCTACGAGAATATTTCACAGTCTGTTGCATCGAGAGCATCAAGTTTCAGTCTAAAGTCAATGGGAGAAGCAAGTCATGAATAAAGACAAGACTCCAGATGACATTTATATAGGAATTTTATAACTCTTAGATTTAAAAAGTATGTACTTTTTTTTTTCATTTTGATGTAATAGTAGGAACCTCAACGGAACCTTAGTGGACTCTCCATCTAAGCATTCTCCATCACTCTTCTTCCACTTGAACTACGTGTGACTTGATTCCCCAATAACATGGGATATGTAGGCGGCCTAAAACCAAGTCTCGATCGCAACCCCTTCTTTTCTCTTCTTTTCATTTTTAAATAATAGTGACGTGAAAAATCAGTCACCTTGTTCAGTTTCTTTGCCTGAAAATTCGTCATGTTTCCAAGCAAAGAGGGGCATCTTCTGAACAACTAATTTTTTACCATACCCAAATTATATATTATTTTAGTGTAGATATTTTTTTTAGGTCACATATATATACACACACACATAAATATATGTACATATACATATAAAATAATATATACTCACATTCTCAAAGTATATATTTTTTTTATTTACAAAAAAAAATCCACAAATATATGTGTACATACATACATATATATATATACATATATATATATATATATATACATATATATATATATATATATATACATATATATATATATATATGGGGTATCTTTTAGTTAGAATTGTAATAAGTAAGCTATAGGGTTTTCTTAGTATAATTTAAACTATAGTATAAATATTGGGTTCTCTTACTTATATATGTTTTTAAAATCTAAAAGTAAGTGGATTAGTGTGTGTGTGTGTGTGTGTGTGTATTTTAACTTCATTTTTATTTAATAAAATTTATTTAATAAAAAGGAGTTATTAAAAGTAATATCTATATATATATATATATATATATATATATATATATTATAATAATACTAAAAAATAACAGCCCCATTACACCACATTCTCCTCAAACTCCCCACTTCTCTTTCAATGCGCACACACGACACAATGCACGTTCCCCCACTCCAAATGGAGGAACAAGAACAAACTGCCAAGATTTTTCTATATAAAGAAGAAAAAGAACGTGAAAGAAGGGAGGACTGACTGAGAACAACAAAAAAGATAAAAAAGGAAAAATGGAGAAAGTAAGAAGAAAGAAGAACGGAGCTTTAAAAAGAAAGAAAAAAGAAGAACGAAATGTTAAAGAGGAGTAAAAGAAGAACGAAAAGTGAAGCATTAGTTTTGGGATAGCTTGTTACAGATAATGAAGTTGGGTAAACCAATCTCAAGTTCCATTCTCATAAAGCACAAAAAGTTGGGATTTTTCATTCAAGATCCAGGTCTCAAAAAGCTCTCGTTGAGTTTTCGGCTTGTGGTTCATTGTTGTTCGTTGCTATTTCAAGTTCGACACTGGATATCTTTTTGTTGGAGTTTTCTCAATATAGTAAAAAACGTCACCACAAAGGTTCTTATTCTTTTCTTCATAGTTACAATCTGTGTTTAATAATTTGTGGAGAAGTTTAGTTCTATTGTGAATTTGTTTGCTGGGACGCATATCTTTAATTAAAATTAATTATAAAAAATTAAACATTTCGTGGTGACACTGTATAACTTCTTTGATTATCGAGAGCCTTTTCAATATTTATTTCAAGTATTTAGTAGCTATGGTTTAAACAAGTTTCTGAATAGTCAACTTTAGAGTGTACTAACTAAAGAATTAATACTAATATATGGTTATGATATAATAAATTATTTAATTAATCTATGAGAAGTACACTTCAAGTTTTCCATTCTATTACATTCTCGAATCCATAAAGATACGATATTACTTGATATGGTACCATGTAGTTCATGCCTTCATATTTTGATTTTTTTTTTTAAAACTAATTTAATGGAATTTGGTAGCTTCTGCTAAAGGGTTAGCTCATAATTTGCAATAAATAATTATTATTGTTACTTTTGTATATGTTGATTAGTTTAAGTATTTTTTTACATTATTGTTGAAACTATATTATCGGAAAGTTATTAATAAATTTAGCCTAGGTGAAAGTCAAGGTTGATTGATAAGAAAAATAATTGTGAGTGAGTGAGATATGTCACAAACTAATTCATGACTCGTTGCAATAAATAAATAAAAAATATTTAAAAATATACAAATAAATGTCTCGGATATGTGAGACAAATAAATGGAATACTTCAAAAAAAAAAAAGGTAGAAAAGTTTTACACGCGCTTCAAATATTAGTCCATATGTTCATACCCGAACCTTGAATTGATATGCTTAAGAAATAAAAGGATAATGTGCGCATTCCTGCGCTCGATACCTTTAAATTTAAATTAATTATATTTTAACCATGTGTACATTCCGTACCTTAGTTTAACGTCTACCTTCAATGGAGTACCTTGTGTGCGTACCGCATGTAGCTCAATATAATATGATAAATCAAGTTAAGTGGTAATAGATAATACATAACCAATAAAAATATGAGAATAGTCAAAAAGATTGATTTAAGCCTTACATTAGTAAATAAAGCAGCCGTGCTAGAACAACGGGACTCTAGGGGTGCTTTACACCTTTCCCTCGGTCAACAGAATTCCTTACTCAGTCTTCTGTTTCGTAGACCCTAAATTAGGAGTCAAATCTTCTTGTTGATAAGGGATTCAATAAAAGGTAACTTGGAACACCAAAACTCAATTCTAAGTGGTGACTCTAAATAATAAATAATCCCTTCTCAAAATGTCACTTCAATTGGAAAAACTCTTCTAACTCAACCTCGTAATAGGGTTGTGAGGAAGAAAGAGGTGTGACAGAGAGGCACTTAGACTCCCGCCGCCCGCACATCGGAGCAGGTTATTTAGGGACTCCTGATACCGGGGGCACCACCCGCCCAGCTAGTTGCAGTTGCTCAGGATTATGTAGTTCCTATTATGCATAAGCATGAACATCGTAGACAGGAGAGGTTTGGGAGACTCCAACCTCCATCTTTCAGTGGTGCAGAGGGTGAGGATGCACGGGGTTTCTTGGATAAGTGTTAGAGGATGCTCCGTAAAACAGGTATTCTGGAGACCAATGGGGTCTCATTCACTACTTTCTAGTTCTCTGGGACTGTATTCAGTTGGTGGGAGGTTTACGAGAGGCGTAGTCCGGCTGGCGCAGCACCCCTTACCTGGCAGTAGTTCTCCGTTCTCTTTTTGGAGAAGTTTGTACCCTAGTCTTGTAGAGAGGAGTTGCGCAGATAGTTTGAGCAGCTTTGTCAGGGTGATATGTATGTGACTCAGTATAACCTGTGATTGTCAGAGTTCGCCTGTCATGCTATCTGGTTGGTTCCCACAGACCGGGTGAGGATCATGAGGTTTATATATGGCCTCGATTTTCGGCTTCGATTGCTTATGACCAAAGAGAGAGTGTCTGCTACTACTTTTTATGAGGTAGTCGACATTGTTCTACAGATTGAGATGGTTCGCGGTCGGGAGAGGGTTGAGAGGGAGGCCAAGAGTCCTTGTGGTCTGGAGTGATTCAGTGGTGCTCCTCATGGAGGTCAGTTCCAGCACGGTAGAGGTCATCTATTCAGGCATGCTCAGTCACCTCGCCCAGTTCACCGTGGTGCATCATCAGGCCATGGTTCTCACAGTTCTTATCAGGGTCACTCCTTACTCAGTACCCTCCCAGCCCAGAGTTCGTCCCGTGCTCCATCAGTTAAGGGCTCCTCCATGCAAGGTGCTTCTACCAGTTATCCCGGTGCTAGGGGTTCCCTTCAGTCCCCGTCAGCAACACTAGGGGGTTGTTTTGAGTGTGAGGATTTTGGGCATATGTGGAGGCAATGTCCTCGTCGTCGTGGAGGTCCGCCTCAACAGAGGAGTCAAGTGGTGATAGCAAACATTACCCTCACTCCATCGACTTCAGAACCGATTAATTCACCACCCGCCCAGTCAGTTAGGGGTGGAGGTCAGTCATCTAGGGGTCGCCCTAGAGGGGGAGGTCGATCAGGTGGTGATCAGGCCCATTTCTATGCACTCCCAGCCAGCACAGATGTTATTGCTTCAAATGTTGCGATTACAGGTATTGTTTCAGTCTGTCATAGAGATGTCTCTATATTATTTGACCCTGGTTCCACGTATTCATATCCTTCCTCATATTTTTGATATGCCCCGTGAGTCTTTAGTTTCCTCTATTCATGGATCTACTCCTTTGGGCGATACTATTGTTGTGGACCGCGTATATCGGTCATGTGTAATGACTATTGGGGGTCTGGAGACCCCAGTGGACTTTTTGTTGCTCAGTATGGTTGACTTTGATGTGATATTGGGTATGGATTGGTTAATATCCAATCCATACTATTCTAGATTGTCACGCTAAAACAATGACGTTGGTGATGGCGGGATTTCTATGGGTTAAGTGGAGCGGTTCTATAGATTATGTACCAAGTAGGGTGATTTCGTATTTGAAGGCCCAGCATATGGTTGAGAAGGGTTGTTTATCTTATCTGGATTTTGTAAAGGATGGTAGTGCAGAGACTCCTACCATTGATTTTGCTCTGGTAATACGTGATTTTCCGGATGTGTTTCCTGCAGACCTACCGGGCATGCTGCCTGACAGGGATATTGACTTTGGTAATTATTTGGTGTCGGGCACTCAGCCTATTTCTATTCCAGCGTGTCGTATGGCACCAACGGAGTTGAAAGAACAGCTTCAGAAACTCCTTGATAAGGGTTTTATTCGGCCTACTGTGACACCTTAGGGTGCACCGGTTCTATTTGTGAAGAAGAAGGATAGTTCCATGAGGATGTGCATTGATTACAGGCAGCTGACCAAGGTTACAGTCAAGAACAAGTATCCTTTGCCTCGTATTGATGATTTATTTGACCAGCTTCAGGAAGCGAGGGTGTTCTCCAAGATTGATTTGAGGTCCGTGTATCACCAACTGAAAATTCGGGATTCGGATATTCTTAAGACAACTTTTAGGACTGGTTATAGCCATTATGAGTTCTTGGTTATGTCTTTTGGGCTGACCGATTCCCCAGCAACGTTCATGCATTTAATGAACAATGTATTCCATCCCTATTTGGACTCCTTCTTTATTTTATTCATTAATGACATCTTGGTGTACTCTCGTAGCCAGGAGAAGCATGTTCAACAATTGAGGATTGTATTGCAGAGATTGAGGGAGGATAAGCTTTATGCAAAGTTCTCCAAGTGTGAGTTTTGGCTCGGTTTAGTAGCATTCTTAGGGCATGTGGTGTCCAGTGAGGGTATTCAGGTCGATCCGAAGAAGATAAATGCGGTGCAGAGTTTTCCTTGACCGTCCTCGGCCACCGAAATTAGGAGTTTTCTTGGTTTGGCAGGTTATTTCCGTCGCATTGTGGAGGGATTTTCATCAATTGCATCACCCTTGACCAGATTGACCCAAAAAGGTGCTCCATCCTAGTGGTCGGATGAGTGTGAGGAGAGCTTTCAGAAGCTCAAGGTTGCCTTAATCGCAACTCCAGTGTTAGTTCTGCCATCAGCTTCAGGCTCTTACACCGTGTATTGTGATTCCTCAAGGATAGGCATTAGATGTGTACTGATCTAGGAGAGTAGGGTGATTGCCTATGCCTCGCGTAAGGTGAAGACTCATGAGAAGAACTATCTTGTGCATGATCTTGAGTTAGCTGCTATTGTTCACGCCTTGAAGATTTGGCATCATTATTTGTATGGGGTTCATTGTGAGATCTATACTGATCACCAGAGTCTGCGGCATCTGTATAAGAAAAAGGATCTTAATTTGCGTAAGCGGAGATGGTTGGAGCTTCTTAAGGACTATGATATCAGTATTTTGTACCATATAGGAAAGGCCAATGTGGTGGCCGATGCTTTGATTCGCCGGGAAGAGATTTTAGGGAGTTAGCATATCTTTTGGTAGTAAAGAGACCCTTGGCGCTGGATGTTCAGGCCTTCGCGGGCCAGCTTGTGAGATATCTCGGAGCCGATATCTGGTTTGGGGTAAAATAGGTAATTTTTCTTGTGGAATTCATTCCTTTAGCATGTATTGATGGTATTGTACGGGTTGTAAATAGATTCGGAGCATTTGGAGGCCGAATCGAGGGGCAAGAACATCACAAAGTAGAGATTTTATCGGTTTGATGTAAGTAACAATTGTAAATCTGGCCCTGAGGGTATGAATTCCTGAATTTTTGTATCATTTTACTATTTGGAGGTGGTGCACATGCTAGGTGACGGACGTGTGGGCGTGCACTGTTGGGGATTGTGACTTTGTCCGTCCCGTAGCAACTATAAAGTTGAATATTTTTGTGAATCTACATACTTCTTATGTGTTTTAGAAAGAATTTCTATAATTCAGACTGGATGCCATGTTTAGGCCTTATACCAGTGTTGTTTGGACCCTTAGAGGTCTTTCCTTTCTATCCTCTTATTGTTTTTGATTAATAATCTATACTTAGTCATGTTTATACATATTTACTGAAAAACTCAGTATGTATTATTCTAGTTTTGATGCATCATATAAATCTTGTTTGGGCTGAATACTTTGATTTCTAAGAACCTGAGAGGCTGGAGAGGTTTATGACTGAGTGAGGCTGAGGGCCTGATTTATGCGGATATTTATGGGGTCGGGTTGACGCCGCAATATTTTTCATTGATTTTGCTATGATGGGAATCGGTATAACGCTTGGGCTGAAGAAGCCCCTCCGGAGTCTATACACACCCAGTGAGCGCAGGTACCTACTGAGTGCAAGTGGCGAGTGCTGAGTGATTGGGAGGCATGAGTGGATGTGAGGTATGAGTGATGTTTTTCCCAATGGGCTGTATATGAGTGATGTTTTCCCAGGGGGGTGTATATGATTACGTCATTTTTCTCACATTTGCATTGAGCCTTTGGTTGAAAATTGTTAAAAGATGTTTTTAAATGATTTTACTGGAACTAGATTTAAACGAGCTGATTTGACTCAAACTCTGCTTTTAAAGAATACCATATTTTACTAAGATTTTGTGATATGAACTATACTTGCATTTTTTATCGTCACTACTTCTCAATATTTATTTACTGTTGTTACTTACTGAGTTGGCGTACTTACGTTACTCCCTTCACCTTGTGTGCAGATCCAGGCGTTTCTAGACACGGTAGCGGTTGTTGATTATTCCGGTTGCAGATTCTCGGAGATAGCAAGGTAGCTACCTGGCGATCGCAACCCTGCTTTTCTTCCTCTTTATCTTCCCTTAGTTGTATTTGATTATGTAAGGACCCGTAAAATTTTCTTGTTTAAAAATAATGTCGAACAAGTCCCCGAGTTGTTTTATTGTGGGAATCATTGAAACAGGCCTGAACTGAGTAGAAAGTACCCCAAGACTTGAAGAATGTGATTTTCCAGAAAATAGGTGCTATGCGACGCACTATGTGATTGCACAGCGTGTATGCGGACCGCATAATGGTCGCATACTTAGGCAGAATACTACCCTATTTGAGGTTAACTATGCAGTCCAGTATGCGATCGCACAACGTGTATGCGGACCGCACAATTGGTCGCATACCTGGGCAGTGTGTTATGGATTTTTGGCCCATCTTGAGGGCCATTATGCGGTTAGATCTGCGAACTGCATGTCAGGAATGCGATCGCATTCCTGACCGCATTCTTGTGACAGGCCCTATTTTTATTTTTTTTCTTCTAATTTTTGAAACCCGACCCCAGTTCATTTAAAACACCCCCCCTTCATTTTAACCATTTTCTGAACAAAACTAGAGAGAGGGGAGAGAGGGTTCGTAAGGGAGAAAGCCTCATCTTTACCAAGTGGATTTTCAAAGTCACTCGGGCCTAGGAATTTCGAGTAATCATCTTATTCTTCATTCCAACAGGTAAGAGTCCCCAAACCCTTTTCATTCATTTTCCGATTTTGAACAAAAGGGGGACTCCCATGAATTGATTCTTGAAAATATAAGTTTATACCTTGCATGCACGTTCATTAGTGTCCACAATCTAGTAAGAGGAAGCGGGTTGGGATAAGGTTCACAAATGAGGGGTTGGCAATCTAAAGGGGGGAGTCATATATCAGTTGATAAATGCTTAAAAAGGGTTCAAATTGTATGCATGGATCTCGATTCTGAGTTGAATATGTTTATTTGTGAACTAGATTGACGGTACTAGTCTGTCCGGTGATTCGTGAGTAAAGGTTAAAAAGGAATTTCGACCCCAGGTATGTATGGCTAACTTTAACCCTCGTAGAACCCTCTTGTTGGGTTCGAGTATGTGGTATGTGTACCTTGTTTGGAAATATGTGAATTGACTGTTCAAACATGTTAAGACGTGATACTTTATTCTCTGATTCTTCCTGGTTGATTGTCATGCTACTGTGTTGTATAAAGTTGTAAAAGGTGCTTGATGGGCAACGAACGAAATATTGATAATGTGCTCAAATGTGAGAATGTGTAAAATAGTTGAAAGCCACAAGTGGAAAGTAATGAAAAAGGGTATTGTGAAACAATGTAACTGAATTGAGCAAATGTGGCAACTCTGTGTTCATGAAATTTCTACTTGATAAGTGTTATGGTGCCTTGGGCCCAAATAAATGAGTCGTTGATATGAATTTGTATTCCTTCAATTGGTGATTCTTGTGATGAAATTATTTGTGACCATGCTGTGAATTAAAACTTGTCAGGCGGGATCGGGTTACGCGCCGCAACACGAAGTAATAAGGATGATGGGTTGTGGTGATAAGGGTGGCCGAGGTAATAAGAGTGGTCGAAGTAATAAGGATGACATGTGATCGATATCACTATTGAAATGAAATGCTATGAGCTCTTGAATATGAATATGACGATGTTGAAAGGGAAAAAGGAGAGATTGTGCATCTTGTTTGATTTTTGGTTATTTCCTTCCACGTGCATTGATTAATTGGATCTATTGTTGTTCGTTAATTGTGTATTGCTTGATTGTACTTGGGATAAAGTTTGTTTATACATACTAGTACTATTCCACAGTACTAACGTCCCTTTTGCCAGGGCGCTACATCTTTTATATGGATGTAGGTGGATCTATAGCATGTTTCTCAGCTCGCCGTTAGTGGTACTTTCTCCTCATCCTTTTTAGTTGTACCGGTGAGCCCCATTTCCTCTTGGGGCCATGTGTAGTTCGGGCCATCTCCTTTTTGAGTGTATTATCTACTGTAAGGTATAGTCGGGGCCTTGTTGCCGACATGAATTGTATAGGTTCCTAGTACTCTTAGAGGCTCCGTAGACACTACGTGGGTGTATATGTATATTTTGGGCAGTGGTCGTATGTATTTGGAATCGTGGTCCGTATCGGAAAGTGGCGTATCTATATGTATAAACTGGACTTAATGTGATATTCACGCAATTTTATGCTTATATCACCGTTTCACATAAATAATGCATGTTATAATAACGATAAACACGTCGGGTAGGAAAGGCGAATCAGGTCCGCTCGACTGGGGGTCACCCGGTCGAGTGTCGGTCGCGTCCTTCAATTTTGGGGCGTGAAAAACTTGGTATCAGAGCCTAAGGTTTTTAAATTGTCCTAGGATGTCTCGGGTCCGTGCTAGTAGAGCCCTTCTTATCAATGTGTTGTCGACCACATCTATAATTTAGGGGCTACATGGACATTTAGGAAACACCCTTTTTATTGTTACTCTGTGTCGTGCGGTGAAGTGGAAAGTGAGAATATTCTTCCCTAACTCGTGCTCTGTTCCAAAATTTTTAGTAATGGCACCAAGGAAGAGAGCTTGACTCGGCCTCGCCAATGCCGCCCCAAGTGTGACCGTAACTTCTGTACCCGATGGTGTGGGTGGGAGCGAATCCTCGACCTTGAATCCATCTGGCCTACCTATTCCACATCAGAGTGTTCCTATTCCTGCTGCGGCAGAGGGTGCTACAACCCCTCCCGCCGATATTCCTGATTCTTCCTCTGTTCCAGCTCCAGGTCCCGGTACTTCCGATGGGGACGTCAGGGGAGCTATTCATATGTTGAACAAGTTAGTGGCTGCTCAGGCCCAAAGATCTCATGTTGCCTCTGCATCCTCTAGCGAACAGGGAGATTCCGCCGGTTCTAGAGTCAACCAGNGAGGATGCAGGGGCTACATGGACATTTAGGAAACACCCTTTTTATTGTTACTCTGTGTCGTGCGGTGAAGTGGAAAGTGAGAATATTCTTCCCTAACTCGTGCTCTGTTCCAAAATTTTTAGTAATGGCACCAAGGAAGAGAGCTTGACTCGGCCTCGCCAATGCCGCCCCAAGTGTGACCGTAACTTCTGTACCCGATGGTGTGGGTGGGAGCGAATCCTCGACCTTGAATCCATCTGGCCTACCTATTCCACATCAGAGTGTTCCTATTCCTGCTGCGGCAGAGGGTGCTACAACCCCTCCCGCCGATATTCCTGATTCTTCCTCTGTTCCAGCTCCAGGTCCCGGTACTTCCGATGGGGACGTCAGGGGAGCTATTCATATGTTGAACAAGTTAGTGGCTGCTCAGGCCCAAAGATCTCATGTTGCCTCTGCATCCTCTAGCGAACAGGGAGATTCCGCCGGTTCTAGAGTCAACCAGTTTTTGCGATTGGCCCCTCTAGAATTCTAAAGTATTGATCCAGAGGCCGATCCGTAGGACTTTTCAGATGAAATGTACAAGACGCTTCGGGTTATGAAGGCCACAGAGATAGACGGGGTTGAGTTAGCATCTTACAGGCTGAGGGGAGCAGTGTATTCCTGGTTCGAGATGTGGGAGGAGTCGCGTGGGGAGGGAAGTCCTCGGGCGAGATGTGATGAGTTCGTTGATGCTTTTATGGATAACTTCTTTCCTGCCGAGACTATGGAAGCCCGTGCTATGGAGTTCGAGGTTCTCAAGCAGGGTAATATGAGTGTGTGGGAGTACCATATGGAGTTCGTGAGGTTGTCCAAGTACGCTCCTCAGTTGGTATCGACTATGGATGCCAGATTTCGACGCTTTGTTCAGGGCCTCAGTCCCTTTATTGTGAATGAAGCTGCTACGGCTGCCTTGCACTTAGACATGAATTATGGTAAGATATTGGGGTTCGCCCAGGCCACGGAGGCTAGAAAATTGAAGATAAGGTCGGAGAGGGAAAGCATTAGTAGGGCCCGGTCAGCAGGCCACTCAGGGAGTTCAGTTGGAGGAGGGAGACCGATTCAGGGGACAGGGCCATCAGAGCCATCCTAGTCTTATACTCAGTCCTCATCCAATGCACCGCCATCAGTGCCTCGTTATCAGCAGAGCAGCCACTAGGGGCCAAGATCAGGTAGTAGGAGACCCCATCAGTCCGGTCGTCTAGGAGGGAGGTTCCAGCTGCTGAGGAGGGATACGTTCCCTAAGTGTGGGAGGTTCCATACCGAGTTTTGTTACCTGGATAGCCCTATATGCTACGGGTGTGGGGTGAGAGGTCATATTCAGCGGGATTGCCGTGTGCCCAGTCAGGGCATGGGTAGTCGTTTTGCTCAGCCGTCCGGTTCTTCGGTTGCCGCATCTTCAGTACGTCCTCCAGCTCCAGTAGGACGTGGTACAGTTAGAGGTGGGGCTTGTGGTAGAGGTGAACCCAACCGGTTCTATGCTTTGAGTGGTCGCCAGAGTGTGAAGGTTTCCCCAGATGTTGTTACAACTATTCTGATTGTCCAAGCCCTTTATTGTTATGCTCTTATTGACCCGGGTTCCTCCTTGTCCTATGTTACCCCATTTATTGCTTCATGTTTTGGGATAGAACCCGAACAGCTTCATGAGCCGTTCTCGGTGTCGACTCCGGTTGGTGATTCAATTACAGCCGTGCGAGTCTATAGGGATTGTGTTGTCATGGTATGTGGTCGAGATACCACGACCGATCTTATCGAACTTGAGATGGTATATTTTGATGTTATCATGTGGATGGATTGGCTTTACTCGTGCTTTATTAAAATCGACTGCCGAACCAGAATTATGATATTAGAGTCTCCTAACGAGTCAATTATTGAGTGGAAAGGGAATGGTGTGGTGCCAAAGGTTCGATTTATTTCCTACCTTAAGGCATCAAAGATGATTAAAAAGGGGTGTATTTATCACCTGGTCCGGGTTGCGGACACCACTTCAGAAGTACCTGCCCCCGAGTCTGTTCCAGTCGTGAATGAGTTTCTTGAGGTGTTTCCGGAAGAGCTCCCAAGGATTCCGCCAGATAGGGAGATTGACTTCGGGATTGATGTATTGCTAGATACGCAGCCAATATCTATTCAACCGTACAGAGTGGCGCCATCAGAGTTAAGGGAGTTAAAGAAGCAGTTGAAACACTTATTAAAGAAGGGGTTCATTCGGCCAAGTGTGTCGCCGTGGGACACTCCGGTTCTTTTCGTCAGAAAGAAGGATGGGTCGCTTCAGATGTGTATTGATTATCGGCAGCTCAACAAAGTCACTATAAAAAATAAGTATCCACTGCCTCGGATAGATGATTTGTTCGACCAATTGCAGGGCACGAGCTTCTTCTCCAAAATTGATTTACAGTCGGGATAGCACCAGTTGAAGATCAGAGAGCGGGATATTCCTAAGGCCCCCTTTAGAACTCGTTATGGCCATTTTGAATTCTTGGTAATGTCCTTTGGACTGACCAATGCTCCAACAACTTTCATGGATCTTATGAATCGGGTTTTCAAACCATTTATGGATTCCTTCGTGATTGTTTTTATTGATGACATGCTTGTCTACTCGCACAGTCGGGAGGACCATGCTAATCACCTCAGGATTGTTCTGCGGACTCTTCATCAGCACCAATTGTATGCTAAGTTTTCAAAATGTGAATTTTGGTTGGAATGAGTCACCTTTTTGGGTCATGTTGTTTCCAGAGAAGGGATTAAGGTTGACCCCCAGAAGATCACAGAAGTGAAGGATTGGCCTACACCAACGACCCTGACAGAGATTCGCAGTTTCTTGGGTTTAGCCGAGTATTATCGAAGGTGTGTGAAGGGTTTCTCTACCATCGCCTCCCCATTGACTAAATAGACGCAGAAGGCAACTAAGTTCCAATGGTCCGATGCTTGTGAAAAGAGCTTTCAGGAATTGAAATCAAGATTGACATCAGCACCGGTGTTAACTTTGCCAGAAGGCACGGAGGTGTTTGTGGTTTATTGCGATGCTTCAAGGGTTGGTTTGGAATATATGTTGATGAAACACGGGAAGGTTATAGCCTATGCTTCCAGGCAACACAAGAATAACGAGAAGAATTATCCGACGCATGATTTAGAACTTGCGGCGGTTGTGTTTCCATTAAAGATTTGGCGGCATTATTTGTATGGCGTTCATGTGGACGTATTCTCAGACCACAAAAGTCTCTAATATTTGTTCAGGCAGAAGGAGTTAAATTTAAGGCAGCGACGATGGTTAGAATTGCTTAAGGATTATGATATAAACATTCTGTACCACCTAGGGAAAGCAAATGTAGTGGCCGACACTCTGAGTCAGAAGTCTATGGGTAGTCTGGTCCATTCGGAGGAAGATCAGAGGTCGTTGGCTCGGGAGGTTTGTCAGTTGGCTAGACTAGGGGTCTGTCTCTCGACCTCAGACGAGGGGAAAGTCATGGTGCTTAATGGGGCAGAATCATCGCTTGTAGTGGAAGTCAAGGAGAAGCAGTTTATTGATCCAGCATTGGCGGAATTGAAGGAGGAAGTTTTGAATGGCAAGATCACGGCATTTTTGCTTGGGAGCGAAGATCGTGTTTTGCGGTGCCAGGGAAAGTTATGTGTTCCTGATGTTGATAATATTCAGGAGAGGGTGATGGAGGAAGCTCACAATTCCAGGTATTCCGTGCACCCAGGATCCACGAAAATGTATCAAGATCTTCGGGAAATTTATTGGTGGAGCGGTATGAAAAGAGTTGTGGCGGACTTTGTATCTAAATGTCCGAATTGTCAATAGGTGAAGGCGGAGCATCAGAGGCCTGGTGGTTTAAATCATCTTATGGAAATTCCAATGTGGAAATGGGAAATGATCAACATTGATTTAGTAGTAGGGCTACCTCGCACTCAGCGTAAGTTCGACTCGATTTGGGTAATAGTGGACCGACTCACGAAATCAGCTCACTTCTTGCCGGTCAAGTCAAGTCCACTGATACTGCAGAACACTACGCTCAGTTGTATACCAGGGAAATAGTAAGGCTTCAAGGTATTCCAGTTTCTATTATATCAGACCGAAGGGCCCAGTTCACCGCTAATATTTGGAGGAAATTTCAACAAGGCTTGGGTACTCAGGTAAATCTCAGCACGACTTTCCACCCGCAGACTGATGGTCAGGCAGAGCGGGATATTCAGACGCTCGAAGATATGTTGCAGGCTTGTGTATTCGACTTCAAGGGTAGTTGGGATGACCATTTACCGCTTATTGAATTTGCTTACGATAACAGCTTTCACGCTAGTATTCAGATAGCCCCATTTGAGGCATTGTACGAAAGAAGGTGTAGATCTCCGATTGGGTTGTTCGAGGTAGGTGAAGCAGAGTTGTTAGGGCCAGATCTTGTGCACCAGGCATTGGAAAAAGTCAGAGTCATTTGGGAGAGGATGAAAACCGCTCAGAGCCGTCGAAAGTCCTATGCAGACGTTCGCCGAAGAGAATTGGAATTCCAAGTTGATGATTGGGTATTCTTAAAGGTATCTCTCATGAAGGGAGTGATGCAGTTTGGGAAAAGGGGGAAATTTAACCCAAAGTATGTTGGGCCATATCGGATTGCTCAAAGAATAGGACAAGTAGCTTATCGGTTGGAATTGCCCCATGAATTGTCATTAGTGCACCCGGTGTTCCATGTGTCCATGTTGAAGAAAGTGCTTGGAGATCCATCAGTCATCGTACCAGTTGAGACCACTGAGATTAATGAAGAATTATCATATGAGGAGGTTCCGGTTGCTATTCTTGATAGACAATTCCATATGAGGAATAAATAAATTGCTTCAGTTAAAGTATTGTGGCGAAGTCAGCACGTTGAGGAAGCCACGTGGGAGGCGGAAAATGAGATGAAAGAAAGATATCCCCACTTATTTGAACAAGTATAGTAGTGATGTCAGAACCCTCTCCTATCACTCTACCCACGATTCTGTGCAAAAGCACCCTATCTTGCCCTAGTGCCTTATTGCTGTAATTTCCCAATGTGTGCTATGATCGGACTTGCTATTTTATTTGAGGTAAATGAATGTTTTGCGAAACATATGACCTAGATAAGTAATTAATGGCAGAATAGGTTGGTAGTAATTAATTGAAATGAATATAGTATATTGAAGTCATGCAATGTAAACCATCAACAAGTCTATGGTGTAAGAGGAAAGAACTATGTGCAATTGACAAAATGATTGAATGTCTGCAAATTGTTGGAGTAACAACGTTGTCTGAAAGTTATTTGGTGATTTAAAACTGTGTAATGGTGCTTGGAAATATGTCTTGGGGTTCTCTGTCATGTAGATAGGTCCAATTACAGAGGGAACTCTGGTGAAATGTTTTTCCGAAAAACCGGAGTTTGTGAAAATCTGGAAGTTGCATATCATGCTTTCAAAACGAAATGGTTTCCAAAACCCTCATTCGAGGACGAATGATTTTAAGGGGGAGGATGTAAGGACCCGTAAAATTTTCTTGTTTAAACATAATGCCGAACAAGTCCCCGAGTTGTTTTATTGTGGGAATATTTGAAACAGACCTGAACTGAGTAGAAAGTACCCCGAGACTTGAAGAATGTGATTTTCCAGAAAATAGGTGCTATGCGACGCACTATGGGATCGCACAGCGTGTATGCGGACCGCATAATGGTCGCATACCTAGGCAGAATACTGCCCCATTTGAAGTGAACTATGCGGTCCAGTATGCGATCGCACAACGTGTATGCGGACCGCACAATTAACGGTACTAGTCGGTCCGGTGATTCGTGAGTAAAGGTTAAAAAGGAATTTCGACCCCAGGTATGTATGGCTAACTTTAACCCTTGTATAATCCTCTTGTTGGGTTCGAGTATGTGGTATGTGTACCTTGTTTGGAAATATGTGAATTGACTTTTCAAACGTGTTAAGACGTGAGACTTTATTCTGTGATTCTTCCTGGTTGATTGTCATGCTACTGTGTTGTATGAAGTTGTAAAAGGTGCTTGATGGGAAATGAACGAAAGGTTGATAATGTGCTCAAATGTGGGAATGTGTAAAATAGTTGAAATCCACACGTGGAGAGTAATGAAAAAAGGGTATTGTGAAACAATGTAACTGAATTGAGCAAATGTGGCAACACCGTGTTCATGAAATTTCTACTTGATAAGTGTTATAGTGACTTGGGACCAAATAAATGAGTCGTTGATATGAATTTGTATTCCTTCAATTGGTGATTCTTGTGATTAAATTATTTGTGATTGTGCTTTGAAATAACATTTGTCAGACGGGGTCGGGTTGCGCGCCGCAACACGAAGTAATAAGGTGATGGGTTGTGGTGATAAGGGTGGCCGAGGTAATAAGGGTGGCCGAAGGAATAAGGATTAAATGTGATCGATATCACTATTAAAATGAAAAGCTATGAGCTCTTGAATATTAATATGACGATGTTGAAAGGGAAAAAGGAGAGATTGTGCATCTTGTTTGATTTTTGGTTGTTTCCTTCCACGTGCATTGATTAATTTGCTCTAGTGTTGTTCCTTAATTGTGTATTGCTTGATTGTACTTGGGATAAAGTTTGTTTATACATACTAGTACTATTCCACAGTACTAACGTCCCTCTTGCCGGAGGCGCTACATCTTTTATATGGATCTAGGAGGATCCATAGCAGGTTGCTCAACTCGCCGTTAGTGGTGCTTTCTCCTCATCCTTTTCAGCTGTACTGGTGAGCCCCATTTCCTCTCGGGGCCATGTGTAGTTCGGGCCTTCTCCTTTTTGAGTGTATTATGTACTGTAAGGTATAGCCGGGGCCTTGTTGCCGACATGTATTCTATAAGTTCCTAGTACTCTTAGAGGCTCCGTAGACACTACGTGGGTGTATGTGTGTATTTTGGGCAGTGGTCGTATGTATTTGTAATCGTGGTCCGTATCGAAAAGTGGCGTATCTATATGTATAAACTGGACTTAATGTGATATTCACGCACTTTTACGCTTATGTCACCGTTTCACATAAATAATGTATGTTATAAACACGGGGAAACGCAGTGGGTAGGAAAGGCGGATCAGGTCCGCTCGAATGGGGGTCACCCGGTCCAGTGTCGTTCACGTACTTCGATTTTGGGGCGTGACAAATTAGTCCCAGATTATGTTAGTTTTGATATTATCAGACAGTTGTAGTTGTTGCTCATGACTAGTGACACCCGATGTCGGGCTTTCTTTTCCGCACTTTTTTTTTATTTGAACTCATTTACAAAGGTTTTATAACGAATAACTTTGAATTATCTCTTAAGAATGAAATATCAATTTGTTTTGGTAATGTGTTGGCTTGCCTAGTACCACGACAGGGTTAGTTTTTGGGTCGTGACATTAACAATTTGAAAGTTTGAAATTTTTTTAGATTTGACTGTAGGTTGACTTTATCGATACCGGGTTTGGATTTTGGTCCCTTTTTTTATTTGAAACCCGTCTGCAAAATTTGGAACAAAACGGAGTTGCTTTGATAGGAATCAGATGCTTAGTTGTAATTATAGATGTTCTTGAGTTTTCCTTTAAAATTTTATTTGTTTTGATGTTCAATTTGTAATTTTAGATATTATTTTTGTGTTTTATTCATGCGAGCGAGTTCGTATGATGTTATTACACTTTTATGCATGTTTGGTTTGGAGCCCGAGGGGCTGGGGTGAGTTCTAAATGCATTTTGGGTGAGAGTGGGTAGTTTGAGGACTGCTGGTGTACTTATCTAGTGTTGGTCTGCAGATCTTGCATTTGTGACGTCTGGCTCGCAATTGCGAGTCTCGCTTTTGCGTACAATAGTTGGCATTTGCGATCATGGGTTGGGGGATGTGACTTCGCATTTGCGAAGAAGGGGTCGAATTTGCGATGTATGTTGTATCCGCATTTCTGAATCTGGAGTTGCAATTGGGATACAGTGCTAAATTGGGGTACCTTCGCAATTGCGAAGAAGTTGGCTTTTTTGCGAAGGTGGATAGTTCGCATTTGCGAACATTTTGTCGCATTTGTGACATTTGGTGTCACGACCCAAAACTCTAACCTGTCGTGATGGCGCCTATCAATGCTACCAGGCAAGCCGATTTTCAAACTACTACAGAGGTTTTACAAAAGATAAAACGAAAATCTTTTATATGATAGAATTCTCATGAAAATAGGAGTTAAACACAAAATACAACGCGGAAAAATAGCCCCAAACATTGGGGTGTCACCAAGTCATGAGCATCTAAATAACCAGTCTAAGAAACAATTTCTACAAGAGTCTGTGTCAAAATGCCAATACAGAAAAGAAAGATAACAAGGAAGGAGAGAAGGACTGCAAACGCCGGCAGCTACCTCGTGAATCTTCGATACTCAACCACGCACGGGATCAACGTCCTCCGTGACCGGATACACATTGATCTGCAGATGAAGTGCAGGGTGTAGCGTGAGTACAGCCAACTCAGTAAGTAACAACATTAATTAAGTAACTGAGAAATAGTGACGAGCTATACAAATACATTTCATTTCAGTAATTTCAGCAAAGAAAGTAGACATGATTCAATTCCAGAAATATAAGTCAAGTCAGTTGCACATTTACTATGTTAAGATAAAACTAGATACAATATTTTCCAAAAGATCAGAAAAATGACATAATTCAGCTAAGTGCAACAATAAAGGAAACAAATGCAACCTCTCAGGATAACAATCACTCAAGCTCTCAATAGCTCAAACACTAGGCTCTCAACCGTCAACTCACGCTCAATAGGTACATGCGTTCACTGGGGGTGTACAGACTCCAGAAGGGCTCCATCATCCTAAGCGCTATATCGCTACGGGGTGCAGCCCGATCATATCATATAAGTAGCTATAAGGCTAGTTGCGGTGTGCAACCCGATCCATACACCCTTACATGGCTCAAAGCTCAGCACTCAGGCCCTATCTCAGCACTAACTTCTCCAGCCTCTCGGGCTCTCGAAAATCATACAAATTAGCCCAAAATGAGATAATAACAGGTATCAACAAGAAAACAAGAGAAAATAGAGATATTACATGCAAGTAAATATGTGACTGAGTATAAGACAGCAAATAGCCGCTAATTTAACAAGTACACGCCTGCTACGAGTCCCAACAGTCATATCATATGGCCTAAGCATTGTTTCTAACATGAATGGCAGTCAAATTTCTAGAAGACAGAGGGAATATGTAATTAACAATAAGCTATTCGACTTTACAGTCTCATGGACCGGACCAAGTCATAACCCCCACGGTGCACTCCCACACGCCCGTCACCTAGCATATGTGTTACCTTCAAAGTAATCACATCAAACCAAAATCTGAGCTTTCATACCCTTAGAACTAGATTTAAGACTGTTACTTACCTCAAATCGCGTAAAAGCCTACTCCGAAATGCCTTTGCCCCTCAAATCAGTCTGCAAATACCCCGAATCTAGCCACAAGCAGTACGATATAATTAATATAGGCTAAAGGAATCAATTCCACAAGAAAAACACGAAATTATAAGCCAAAGTCCGAAATAGGCTCAACCCGACCCCTGGGCCCACATCTTGAAATCCGAAAAAGTCACAAAACCCGAAAGCCCATTCACTAACGAGTCTAACCATACCTAATTTTTAAAAATTCGACACCATTTGGTCATCCAAATCCCCAAAATTCACTCTCCTATTTCCCTATCCCTAAACCCCGAAAATTCACCTCAAGAACTCACCAACTAGGTGTAAAATTAGTGGGGGAAACATCATTATTAAAGATAAATGGACACAAGGAGCTTACCTTAGTAATCACTTCAAAATCCTTCTCAAAATCCTCCAAAATCCGAGTTCAAAATAGTGAAAAATCTTGAAGTCCCGTATTTATATGTTCTACCCAGGCTTTACGCATCTGCAGAACCATTTTCGCATCTGCAACGCCGTATTAGTGGAACATCCATCGCAGGTGCGGGTTCCACTTAAAATCATGACTCCCGCTTACGCGATTAGGTGGGCGCACCTACTTGTGTGCACATGCGGACCCTTGCCCGCTTCTACAGTCCGTTACGCTTCTTCTCAATATTCTGCATATGCGGATGCGCAGATGCAACTCCACTTTTCGCACTTGTGCTCATCGACCAAGTTGATCAAACCACACATGCGCCTCCCCTTCCGCAGGTGCGAAACACCAGAACACCAGAAAACTCAGCAATTCCCTAAGTCCCAATTTAAATCCGTTAAGCATCCAAAACACACCCGAGGCCCCCGATGCCTCAACCAAACATACCAACAAGTCTTACAACCCAATACGAACTTAGTCAAACCCTAAAATCACCCCAAAGAACATCAAAAACACAGATTACACCCGGATTCAAGCCTAATGAACTTCTAAACTTCCAAATTCCACAAATGATGCCGAAACCTATCAAACCACGTCTGATTGACCTCAAATTTTTCACAAAATTCATAAATGACACCACGAACCTACTCTAATTTCTGGAAATCCAATCCAAACCCGATATCAAAATTTCCGCTCTCGATCAAATTTGCCAAAATTCCAACTTTTGCCAATTCAAGCCTAATTCTACTACTGCCCTCCAAATCACATTCTGGATGCGCTCCTAAGTCCAACCACCTAACCTAGATAACATAACCACCAAAATTCAAATCCGAGGTCGTTTACACATAAGTCGACATCCGGTTGACTTTTCCAACTTAAGCTTCCAGTTAAGAGAATAAGTGTCTCAATTCACTCTGGAATCACTCCGGACCTGAACCAACTAACCCGGTAAGTCATATAACAGCTGTGGAACATAAAAGAAGAATAAAATGGGGACACGGGGATACGCCTCTCTAGACGACCGGCTGGGTCGTAACATCCCCCCTTAAACAAGTGTTCATCCTCGAACGAGTATATAGACATACCTAAAGTGGTGAAAAGATGAGGATAACTGTTGCGCATATCATGCTCGGTCTCCCAAGACGCCTCCTTGACCGGCTGACCCCTACACTGAACCTTCACATAAGCAATGTTCTTTGACCTCAGCTTCCGAACTTGCCTGTCCTCAGTAGCCACTAGCTCCTCAACATAAGATAGATCCTTCTCCAACTGGACTGAGCTGAAATCCAACATGTGAGACGGATCACCATGATATTTCCGGAGTCTAGAAACATGGAATACTAGATGAACTCCTGCTAGACTGGGAGGTAAAGCAAGCTCATAAGAAACCTCCCCAACTCATGCAAGACCTCAAAGGGACCAATGAACCTTGGGCTCAACTTTCCCTTCTTCCCGAACCTCATAATGCCTTTCATAGGTGAAACCCGGAGCAAGACTCGCACTCCAACCATGAACGCAACATTTTGTACCTTCAATTCCGCATAACTCTTCTGTCTATACTGGGTTGTGCATAGTGTATCCTGAATCACCTTAACCTTCTCCAAAGCATCCTGAACCAAGTTTGTACCCAATAATCTAGCATCGCCCGGCTCGAACCAACCCATTGGAGACCTACACTACCTACCATACAAAGCCTCATATGGTGCCATCTGGATGCTCGACTAATAACTGTTATAAGAAAATTCCGCTAGAAGAAAGAATTGATCGCACGAACCTCCAAACTCTATCACACACTCACAGAGTATTTCCTCTTATATCTGAATATTGTGCTCGGACTGTCCATCTGTATGAGGGTGAAATGACATGATCAAATCCACTCGAGTACCCAACTCATTATGTACGACCCTCTAGAACCATGACGTAAACTGCGTACTCTGGTCAGATATGATAGATACCGATATGCCATGAAGCCTTAGAATCTCGCGGATATACACTTGATATGTCAGCCTGTCCACAATCACCCAAACTGCATCAAACTTTCACTGAGTCCGTGGAAGCCAACAACGAAATCCATCGTGATCCGTTCCCATTTCCACTCTGGAATCTCTAACTTCTGAAGCAACCCACCTGGTCACTGATGCTCATACTTCACCTACTGTCAATTTAGATGCCGAGCTACATACTCCACTATGTCCTTCTTCATTCTCCTCCACCAGTAATGTTGTCTCAAGACCCGATACATCTTCGCGGCACCCAGATGAATACAATACTGCAAACTGTGAGCTTCTTGCAGAATCAACTCAGGAAAACCATCTAAATTGGGGACACACAGCCTGCCATGCATCCTCAATGCACCATCATCTCCAATAGTGACCTCCTTAGCATCAGCGTGCTGGACCGTGTCCTTAAGGACAAGCAGATGTGGGTCATCATACTGATGCTCTATGATACGATGATAAAGAGAAAACTGAGAGACCACACAAGCCAATACTCGACTCGACTTAGAAATATCCAATCTAACAAATTGTCTAGATAAAGCTTGAACATCCAACACTAATGGCCTATCTACTGCTGGAAGATATGCTAAGTTCCCTAAACTCTCCGCCCAGCGACTCAAGGCATAAAGCCACCATATTGGCCTTCCCAAGATGTTACAAAATGGTGATATCGTAGTCCTTAAGAAGCTCCAACCACCTCCATTGATGCAAGTTAAGATCCTTCTATTTGAACAAATGCTGCAAACTCTGGTGATCAGTGTAAATCTCACAATGGATGTCGTACATATTGTGTCGCCAAATCTTCAAGACATGAACAATAGCTCCTAACTCAAGGTCATGGACATGAGTTCTTTTCATGGGACTTCAACTGGCACGAAGCATAAGAAATCACTCTACCCTTCTGTATCAAAACACATCCAATACCAATTTGCGAAGCATCACAACACACTAAGTAAGAACCAGAAGCGGATGATAGAACTAGAACTGGAGCCGTGGTCAAGTAGTCTTGAGGTTTTGGAAGCTCTCCTTACACTCATCCGACCACCTGAAAGAAGCACCATTTTGGGTCAATTTGGTCAAGGGAGATGTAATAGATAAGAAATTCTCCATAAAACAACGGTAATAACCAGCCAAACCAAGAAAAATCTGAATCTCCGTGGTTGAGGATGGTCTAGGCCAACTGTGAATTGCCTTTATCTTCTTCAGATCTACTTAAATACCCTCACTAGACACAACGTGCCCCAAGAACGCCATTGAACTGAGCCAAAGCTCACACTTGGAGAACTTTACATAAAGATTCTTCTCCCTCAACCGCTGTAACACAATCTTTAGATGTTGGGCATGCTCGTCCTGGCTACGAGAGTATACTGAGATATCATCAATGAATAAAATAATGAACGAGTCAAGATAAGGCTGAAACACATTGTTCATCGAATGCATGAAAGCTGCTGGGGCATTTGTCAGCCCAAAAGACATCACAAGAAACTCATAATGGCTATATCAGGTCTTGAAAGTTGTCTTAAGAATATCTGAGTCCTGAATCATCAGCTGGTGATACCCTAACCTCAAATCAATCTTGGAGAACACCCTCGCTCCCAGAAGCTTGTCAAGTAGATCATCAATACGTGGAAAATCATACTTGTTATTGGATTCTGACCTTCTTTAACTGCCTATAATTAATGCACATTCTCATAGTACCATCCTTCTTTTCTACAAATAGAACCGGTGCACCCCAAGGGGACACGCTAGGCCAAATAAACCCCTTATAAGGAGTTCCTGAAACTGTTCCTTTAATTTCTTCAACCACTGCGTGTCCGACACCAAATGAATACCGAAGTCAATATCCCTGTCAGGCGGTGGAAAATCTTGCTCCACCAGAAAGAATCAATAATATGGGTCTCTGCACTAATATCCCTCACAAAGGCCAAATAAGATAGACAACTCTTCTGAACTATCCGCTGAGCCTTAAAGTATGAAATCACTCTACTGGGAACATAGTCTGTAGAGTTGCTCTACTCAACCCTCCGCAAACCGGGCATCACCAATGTCACTATCTTAGCGTGACAATCTAGAACAACATGACATGGAGACAACCAATCCATACCCAAAATCACGTCAAAATCGACCATATTAAGAAAGAAGAGATCTACACTGGTCTCCAGACTCCCAATAGTCACCACATATGACCGATATACACGATCGACAATAACAGTATCACCTACTAGAGTAGTTGCATGAACAGATAAAACCAGAGACTCACGGGGAATATCCAGGTAATGAGCAAAATATGAGGACACATATGAATAAGTGGAACATATGTCCAATAATACAAAGGCATCTATGTGGAAAATCGAGACAATACATGTAATCATATCATACGAATCGATTGCCTCTGGTCTGGCAGGGAGAGCATAGAAACGGGCTTGGCCGCCCTCTAATCAACCTCCCCCATTCGGGCGACCCCTAGCTGATTGAGCTCGACCCGAGATGGCTTAGCGGGCTATGAAAAAGCTGGTGTTGATGTCATAGACTATCTCCTCTACTGAGCTGGACCTCCTACTGGGCGGGGACACTGCCTCCTTATGTGACCAAACTCTCCACACTCATAGCAACTCCCAGGTGCTGGTTCAGGGGACGGAAGAGACCCCAAGCACCGGGATAACTAGTAGAGGGACCTAGCATAGACGATCCCTGACCCGATGAAGAAGAGGACGAACTGTGAGTTGGGAGAGCACTAAGAGATTAATGGCCCTGTTGATAACTGTATGAACCATGGCCAGGTGATGCACCACGGTGAATTGGGCGAGCCATCTGAGCATGTCTGAAAGGACGACCCTTACAGAGGTAGAGTTGACTCCTATAAAGGACATCTCTAAATCCACCCTCTCCACGAGGCCTCTTGGCCTCCCTCTTAACACGCTTCTGGCTGTGAACCATCTCAATCTGATGAGCAATGTCGACAACTTCATCAAAACTAGAACCAGACACTCTCTCTCTAGTCATAAGCAATCGCAGCTGAAAAGTGAGGCCATCTATGAATCTTCTGATCCTCTCCCTGTCTATAAGAACCAACCAAATATCATGACGGGCCAACTTAAAAAATCTCATCTCATATTGCGTCACGGACATAACACCCTAACGAAGTTGCTCGAACTACTTCCACAACTCATCTCTACAGGACTGAGCCACGAATTTCTCCAGGAAGAGACAGGAGAACTGTTGCTAGGTAAGGGGTGTTGCTCTGAACGACCTACGCCTCTTATAAGCTCCCACCAACTGAAGGAAGCGTCGTAGAACTGAAAATTAGTGAACAAGACCCCACTGGTCTCTAGAATACATGTTTCACGGAGTATCCTCTGACACCTGTCCAAGGATCCCAGTGCATCCTCTCCTTTTGTACCACTGAAAGATGGAGGCTGGAGTCTCCCAAACCTCTCCAGTCGGCGCTGCTCATCATCAGGAATGACTAGAACCACATAGTCCTGAGCAGTTGCAACCGGCTGGGCTGGTGGTGCCCCCGGTGTCTGGAATCCCTATACCACCTACTCTAGTGTGTAGAAGGCAGGAGTCTGAGTACCTCCTCTGGCCTGAGAAGTGGTTGATGCAGCCCGAACAAAGACCACCTGAGCAAGATTGGTGCAAACGGTGAAAATCTGAGATAAGGCCTCTTGAAGGCTTGGAATCACAATGGGTACCGGTGGTGCCTGAGATGGTCCGACAGTCTTAACAACACCTCGAGCCTGATCCTAAACTAGGGCGACTGGTGGATCTGCAAGTGCTGCCCTAGCTGCTATGCGAGCTGCACCTCTGCCTTTAGCGCGGCCTCTACGGCGACCTCGGCCTCTCGCGGCCTTGACTGGTGGTACTGGTGGTTGTCCATCCTTCCCCATAGTACGCGTCTTCACCATCTTTGAGAGAATAATACAACATAAATTCAGTTACTAGAATCAAACGATTCGTACGACAACAATTTAAGAATGTAAAATTTCCTAAGGGTTCGACAACCCCTCGAAGATAAGTACAGACGTCTCCGTACTGATCCGTAAGACACTATAAAACTGACTCATGACTCATAAGACCTATGTAACCAAGGCTCTAATACCAACTTTTCACGACCCAAAATACTAACATATCGTGATGGTGCCTATCGATGATACTAGGCAAGCCGAATTTCAAAATAATTCAAATGTGTCACAATAGATAAACCGAAAATATTTTATATGAGAGAGTTTCCATAAAATACAGGGGTTAAACTCAAAATACAACCGGAAAAATAGCCCCAAACATCAGGGTGTCACCAAGTCGGGAGCATCTAAACAACCAGTCTAAGAGACAATGTCTACAAGAGTCTGTGTCAAAATGCCATTACAGAAAATAAAGATAACAAGAAAGGAGAGAAAAGTACTGCGAGTGCCGACAACTACCTCTTGAATCTCCGATACTCAACCACGCACGAGATCAACATCCTCAGTGACTGGACGGGCTATATAATTATAGTTCATTTCAGTAATTTCAGCAATGAAAGTAGAAATGATTTAATTTCGGCAATATAAGTCAAGTCACTAGCACATTTACAAAGTTCAGATAAAACACGATACAATATAAGTTCGGAACAATGACATAATTCAGATAAGCGCTGTAATAAAGGAAACAAATGCAACCACTCAGGGTAACAAACACTCAAGATCTCAATATCTCAAACACTCAGCTCTCAGCCCTAAATACTCACACTCAATAGGTACTTGAGCTCACTGAGGGAGTACAGACTCCGTAGGGGCTCCTTCAGCCAAGCGTTATTTCGCTGCGGCCTGCATCCCGATCCGATCATATAAGCAGCCATAAGGCTCGTTGCAGCGTGCAACCCCATCCACAATTTATAAATAGATATAAGGAGTTGCAGTGTGCAACCCGATCCATATACATTTAGCCCTGAGGATCATTACGGCGTGCAACCCGATCCATATACACTCACTTATCTCATACCTTAGCACTCAGTCCATATCTCAGTCTCTAACCTCTCGAGCCTATCTGGCTCTTAGAAATCATACAAATCAGCCCAAAAAAAGATAATAACAGGTATCAACAAGAAAAGAATAGGACACAGAGATATGACTCGCAAGTAAAAATGTGACTAAGTATAAGACAAAAAATAACCGCTAATTCAACAAGTACACGACCGCTGAAGGTCCCAACAGTGATATCATATGGCCTAAGCATTGTTTCCAACATGAATGGCTGTCAAACTTCTAGAAGATAGAGGGAACATGTATCTAACAATAAACTATTCGACTTTATAGTCTCACGGGTCGGACCAAGTCATAATCCCCACGGTGCACGCCCATACCCCCGTCATCTAGAATATGTGTCACCTCAAAAATAATCACATCAAATTAAAATCTGGGGTTTCATACCCCCAGGACCATATTTAAGACTATTACTTATCTCAAACCGCGTGAAATCATACTCTGAAATGCCTTTTCCCCCTAAAATCAGTCACCAAATGCCCCAAATCTAGCCACAAGAAGTACGATTTAATTAATATAGTTGGCATTTGCGATCATGGGTTGGGGGCTGGGACTTCACATTTGCGAAGAAGGGGTCACATTTGCGAAGAAGGGGTCTTTGCGATGTATGTTGTATCCGCATTTGCGACTGTGGCATTGCAATTGTGATGCAGTGCTAAATTGGGGTATCTTCGCAATTGCAAAGGAGTTGGCTGCTTTTGCGAAGGTGGACAGTTCCCACTTGTGAATATTTTGTCGCATTTTTAACATTTGGTGTCATGACCCAAAACTCTAACCTGTCGTGATGGTGCCTATCAATGGTACTAGGCAAACCAATTTTTAAAATACTTCAAATGTTTCACAAAAGATAAATCGAAATGCTTTTATATAACATAGTTTTCCTAAAAATAGGAGTTAAACTCAAAATACAACGCGGAAGAATAGCCCCAAACATCAGGGTGTCACCAAGTCATGTGCATCTATATAAACAGTCTAAGAAACAATGTCTACAAGAGTCTATGTCAAAATGCAAATACTGAAAAAAAGATAACAAGGAAAGAGAGACAAGGACTGCAAACGCCGACAGCTACCTCGTGAATCTTCGATACTCAACCACGCACGAGATCAACGTCCTCCATGACCGGATACACCTAGATATGCACATGAGTGCAGGTTGTAGCGCGAGTACAACCAACTTAGTAAGTAACAATAATTAATAAGGAATTGAGAATTAGTGACGGGCTATATAATCATAGTTCATTTCAATAATTTCAGCAATGAAAGTAGACATTATTCAATTTCGGCAATATAAGTCAAGTCACTGGAACATTTACGAAGTTCAGATAAAACACGATATACTAAGTTCGGAACAATGACATAATTCAGCTAAGTGCAGTAATAAAGGAAACAAATGCAACCTCTCAAGGTAACAATCACTCAAGCTCTCAATATCTCAAACACTCAGCTGTCAGCCCTAAATACTCACACTCAATAGGTACATGCGCTCACTGAGGGAGTATAGACTCCGGAGGGGCTCCTTCAGCCAAGCGCTATTTCTATGCAGCGTGCATCCCGATCCGATCATATAAGTAGACATAAGGCTCGTTGCAGCGTGGAACCCCATCCACAATCCATAAATAGATATAAGGAGTTGCGGTGTTCAACCCGATCCATATACATTCAGCCCTCGGGATCGTTACGGCGTGCAACCCGATCCATATACACTCACTTATCTCACACCTTGGCACTAAGTACCTATCTTAGTCTATAACCTCTCGAGCCTATCATGCTCTTAGAAATCATACAAACCAGCCCAAAAAAAGATAATAACAGGTATCAATAAGAAAAGAAAAGGAAATAGAGATATGACTCGCAAGTAAAACTGTGACTAAGTATAATACAACAAATAATCGCTAATTCAACAAGTACACGACATCTGCGGGTCCCAACAATGATATCATATGGCCTAAGCATGGTTTCTAACATGAATGGCTGTCGAATTTCTTGAAGATAGAGGGAACATGTATCTAATAATAAACTATTAGACTTTACAGTCTCACAGATCGGACCAAGTCATAATCCCCCACGGTGCACGCCCATACGCCCGTCACCTAGCATATGTGTCACCTCCAAAATAATCATATCAAACCAAAATCCGGGGTTTCATACCCTCAGGACCATATTCAAGACTATTACTTACCTCAAACCGCGTAAAATCCTACTCCGAAATGCCTTTGCCCCTCAAATCAGTCTCCAAAATGCCCCGAATCTAGCCACAACCAGTACGATATAATTAATATAATTGGCGTTTGCGATAATGGGTTTGGGGCTGGGACTTTGCATTTGCAAAGAACGGGTCACATTTGCAAAGAAGAGGTCGCCTTTGTGATGTATGTCGTATCCCCATTTGTGACTCTGGCATTTAAATTGCGATGCAATGCTAAATTGGGATATCTTTTTAATTGCGAAGAAGTTGGCTGCTTTTGCGAAGGTGTACAGTTCGCATTTCTGAACATTGTGTCGCATCTGTACATTTGGTGTCACGACCCAAAAATCTCACATGTCGTGATGGTGCCTATCAATGGTACTAGGCAAGCTGATTTTCAAAATACTTCAAATGTGTCACAAAAGATAAACCGAAATGCTTTTATATGACAGAGTTTTCATCAAAACAGGAGTTAAACTCAAAATACAACACGAAAAAATAGCCCCAAACATCGGGGTGTCACCAAGTCATGTGCATCTAAATAACCAGTCTAAGAAACAATGTCTACAAGAGTCTATGTCAAAATGCCAATACAGAAAAGAAAGATAACAAGGAAGGAGAGACAAGGATTACAAACGCCGACAGCTACCTCGTGAATCTTCGATACTCAACCACGCACGAGATCATCGTCCACCGTGACCGGATACACCTGGATATGGACACGAGTGCAGGTTGTAGCGTGAGTACAACCAACTCAGTAAGTAACACTAGTTAACAAGGAATTGAGAAGTAGTGATGGGCTATATAATTATAGTTTATTTCAGTAATTTCCGCAATGAAAGTAGACATGATTCAATTTCGGCAATATAAGTCAAGTCACTAGCAAATTTACAAAGTTCAGATAAAACACGATACAATATAAGTTCGGAACAACGACATAATTCAGCTTAATGTAGTAATAAAGGAAACAAATGCAACCTCTTAGGGTAAAAATCACTCAAGCTCTCAATATCCCAAACACTCAGCTGTAAGCCCTAAATACTCACACTCAATAGGTACCTACGCTCACTGAGGTTGTACGAACTCCGGAGGGGCTCCTTCAGCCAAGTGCTATTTCGCTGCGACGTGCATCCCGATCCGATCATATAAGTAGCCATAAGCTCGTTGCAGCGTGCAACCCCATCCACAATCCATAAATATATATAAGTAGTTACGATGTGCAACCCGATCCATATACATTCAGCCCTCAGGATCGTTACGGTGTGCAACCCGATCCATATACACTCACTTATCTCACAGCATGGCACTCAGTCCCTATCTCAGTCTCTAACCTCTCGAGCCTATAGGGCTCTTAGAAATCATACAAATCAGCCCCAAAAAAGATAATAATAGGTATCAACAAGAAAACAAGATGAAACAGATATATGACTCGCAAGTAAAAATGTGACTAAGTATAAGACAAAAAATAACCGCTAATTCAACAAGTACATGACCACTGCGGGTCCCAAGAGTGATATCATATGGACTAAGCATGGTATCTTACATGAATGGCGGTCAAATTTCTAGAAGATAGAGGGAACATGTATCTAACAATAAACTATTCGACTTTACAGTCTCACGGGTCGGACCAAGTCATAATCCTCCAAGATGCACGCCCACACGCCCGTCACGTAGAATATGTGTCACCTCCAAAATAATCACATCAAACCAAAATCCGGTGTTTCATACTCTCAGGATCATATTTAAGACTACTACTTACTCCGAAAAATCCTACTCCGAAATGCCTTTGCCCTTCAACTCAATCTCCAAATGCCCCGAATCTAGCCACAAGCAGTACGATATAATTATTATAGTTGGCATTTGCGATCATGGGTTATGGTCTGGGACTTCGCATTTGCGAAGAAATGGTCACATTTACGAAGAAGGGGTCGCCTTTGTTATGTATGTTGTATCCGCATTTGCGACTCTGGCATTGGAATTGCGATGCAGTGCTAAATTGGGGTATCTTTGCAATTGCGAAGAAGTTGGTTGTTTTTGCGAAGGTGGAAAGTTCGCATGTCGCATTTGTGACATTTGGTGTCAGGACCCAAAACTCTAACATCTTGTGCGGGCGCCTATCAATGGTACTAGGCAAGCCGATTTTTCAAATACTTCAAATGTTTCACAAAAGATAAACCGAAATGCTTTTATATGACAAAGTTTTAATAAAAACAGGAGTTAAATTCGAAATACAACGCGGAAAAGTAGTCCCAAATATCGGGGTGTCACCAAGTCATGTGTATCTAAATAACCAGTCTAAGAAACAATTTCTACAAGAGTCTATGCCAAAATGCCAATACAGAAAAGAAAGATAACAACGAAGGAGAGACAAGGACTGCAAACGCAGGCAGCTACCTCGTGAATCTTCGATACTCAACCACACACGATATCAATGTCCTCCATGACCGGATACACCTGGATCTGCACATGAGTGCAGAGTGTATCTTGAGTACAGCTAACTCAGTAAGTAACAATAATAAATAAGTAACTGAGAAGTAGTGATGGTCTATACAATTACATTTTATTTCAATAATTTCAGCAAAGAAAGTAGACATGATTCAATTTCGGCAATATAAGCCAAGTCAGTTGCACATTTACTATGTTAAGATAAAACCAGATACAATATTTTGCAGAAGTTCAGAACAATGACATAATTCAGCTAAGTGCAGCAACAAAGGAAACAAATGCAACTTCTCACAGTAACAATCACTCAAGCTCTCCATAGCTAAAACACTCGGCTCTCAGCTGTCAATACTCACGCTCAATTGGTACATGCGCTCACTGGGGGTGTACAGACTCCGAAGGGGCTCCTTCAGCCCAAGATCTATATCGCTACAGTGTGTTCCCGATCATATTATATAAGTATCCATAAGGCTCATTTTCAGTGTGCAACCCGATCCACAATCAACAAATAACCATAAGGATTGTTGCGGCGTGCAACCCGATCCATATACCCTCACATAGCGCATAGCTCAGCACTCAGGCCCTACCTCAGTCACTAACCTCTCCATCCTCTCGAGCTCTCAGAAATCATACAAATTAGCCCAAAATGAGATACTAACAGGTATCAACAAGAAAACAAGAGGAAACAGAGATATGACACGCAAGTAAAACTGTGACTGAGTATAAGACAACAAATAGACGCTAATTCAACAAGTACACTATCGCTGCGAGTCCTAACAGTCATATCATATGGCCTAAGCATGGTTTCTAACATGAATGGTAGTCAAATTTCTAGAAGAAAGGGAACATGTAACTAACAATAAGCTATTCGACTTTACTGTCTCACGGGTCAAACCAAGTCATAATCCCCCACGGTGCACGCCCACACGCCCGTCACCTAGTATATGTGTCTCCTCCAAAATAATCACATGAAACCAAAATCCAGTGTTTCATACCCTCGGGACCAGATTTATGACTGTTACTTACTTCAAACCGTGTAAAATCATACTCTGAAACGCCTTTACCCCTCAAATAAGTCTCCAAATGCCTTGAATGTAGCCACAAGTAGTATGATATAATTAATATAGGCTAAAGAAATCAATTCCACAAGAAAAAGACAAAATTATAAGCCAAAATCCGAAATAAGCTCACCCCGTTCCGCGGGCCCATATCTTGAAATCCGAAAAAGTCACAAAACCCGAAAGGCCATTCACTAACGAGTCTACCATACCAAATTTATCAAAATCCGACACCATTTGGTCATTCAAATCCCCAAAATTCACTCTCTAGTTTCCCTATCCCTAAACCCAAAAAATTCACCTAAAAACACACCAAATAGGTGTAAAATTAGTGGGGAAACATCATTATTGAAGAATAATGGACACAAGGAGCATACCTCAGTAAACACTTCAAAATCCTTCAAAATCCGAGTTCAAAATAGTGAAAATGGTGAAAAATCTTAAAGTCCTGTATTTATATGTACTTCCTAGTCTTTCTGAATCTGCGGGCCCACTTCTGCATATGCGACACCGCACCTGCGGAACGACCATCGCAGTTTCGGGTTCCACTTAAATCACGACTCTCTCTTCTGCGATCAGGTGGTTGCAGCTGCGTGTGCGCACCTGCGGGCCCTTGTCCCCTTATGCGCTCCCTTACGCTTTTGTGCTCAATATTTTGCATATACGGATGCGCAGCTACGGCTCCCCTTCTCGCACCTGCGCTCACTGACCAAGATGACCAAACCGCACCTCCTCACCATAGGTGCAAAACACCAGAACACCAGTAAACTCAAAAATTTCCTTAGTCCCAATTTCAATCCGGTAACCATCTGAAACACACCCGGGTCCCCAGGGACCTCAATCAAACTTACCAACAAGTCTTATAACCCAATACAAACTTATTCAAAACATCAAATCACCCCAAACAACATCAAAAACATGGACTACACCGTATTCAAGTCTAATAAACTTCTAAACTTCCAAATTGCACAAACGATGTCGAAACACATCAAACCACGTCCGATTGACCTCAAATTTTTCACACAATTCATAAATGACACCACGAACCTACTCCAATTCCTGGAAATCCAATCCGACCTAGATATCAAAATTTCCACTCTCGGTCAAATTTGCCAAATTTTAACTTTTGCCAATTCAAGCCTAATTCCACTACGGACATCCAAATCAAATTCCGGATGCACTCCAAAGTCCAAAATCAGCTAACGGAGCTAATCGAACCATCCAAATTCCAATCCGATATTGTTTACACATAAGTCGACATCCAGTCGACTTTTCGAATTTAAGCTTCCAGTTAAGAGACTAAGTGTCTCAATTCACTCTGGAATCACTCCGGACCCGAACCAACTAACCCGGTAAGTCATATAACAGTTGTGGAACACAAAAGAAGCAATAAATATGGAAACGTGGCTACGACTCTCGAGACGACCAGTCAGGTCGTCATATTTGGGCATTTGATACAAGGTTCGAATTTGCGACCTTTCTTTCGCATTTACGATGCTCGCAATTGTGAACAAGAGCTTGCAACTACAACATCCCTAGGTGGGTAAAAGAGGATATAATTGGGACTTAGCTCGTTTTAGACCATTTCTCAACCCTAAGCACTCTACAGACGATTTTCCAATAGATTTTTCTTACGAAATTCAACTGTAAGGAACTTTAATTCATTTCCTTCAACTACCCATTTCTTTTCATGTGTTTTCGACATCAAATCTAGGATTTTCATGATATAAATTAAGGATTTAGGTAGAAATTGAGGATTTTGAGAAATTGAAATTTAGACCTCAACTTGAGGTTGGATTTCAAAATAAATTACATAATCGGGCTCGGGAATGAATGGGTAATTGGATTTTGGTATGAATCTCGGGTTTTGACCAAGCAGGCCCGGGGTTGAATTTTTACCAATTCATCCAAGATTAAATCTTTTTCACTCGTGGGTAGTTTCTAAAGACTATTTTGAAGTAATCAATAACACTAATGAAGTTGCAATTAATGCAAAAACAGTCAAATGGAAAGCAAGAGTCATCTACTTGTTATTTTGTTGCTTTATATATATACTCATACAGGATTTACGTACGTGTCTTGTCATATCCTCGTCACTACCTTGTCAGGGTTAGGCTCGAAACTTACGGAGTACAATAGGTTACTTGTACTCATGCTACACTTCTGCACTTCTTGTGCAGATATTGGTGTTTGTTCCAGAGGCATTTAGTGGTGTTTTTTCTAGGATTTAGTTGCATCGAATACTTGAGGTATAGTTTCATGGCTTCCGCAGCCTTGAAGTCCCCTTCTTTATCCAGTTTATTATTTATTTAGTTTCAAATAGTTGTATCTTTATCTATAGTACTCTACTCGCTCATGCATTCGTAACACCATATTTCTAGGATATGTTTACTTACGCATATATGTTATTTATTATATCTACTTTAGACCACTGTAATTTATTTTTACTAATAAATTTATTCGAATTATTAAAAATTGGATAAGTAATCTAAATACCGTTGGTTTGCCTATTTAGTGAAATATTAGGCGCCATCACGATTTCGAGGGTGCGATTCCGGGTCGTGATAAGTTGGTGTTAGAGAACTAGGTTGCTTAGGTCTCACGATTCATGAGCAAGCATAGTAGAGTCTGGAAGAACAATATCGAGACGTTTGTACTTTTCTTCTAGTGACTATAGGGTTTTAGGAAAATTCACTTCTTTCTCCTCTATCGTGCAATTTTATCGTATCACTAAAATTTGAATCACTCCATTCTTGTTCTCGCACAGTTGGTGAGGACACACACATCATACACCACGGATCAAGAGTCAGATCCCTAGGTTGTTTCCATTACCAGGGGTAGAGACCGGGGCCGAGGTCGAGCCATAGGCAGATCTCAACCTATAGCATGTGTAGCACTTATTTTGGAGCCTCAGATCGAGCAAGAGGAGAGGAGCTTCCTGTTAAATCCGTGCCATTTGGACCGACTCAGGTTCCGGAGGGGTTTATTGCTAAATCGGTACTTCAGGACGCTCTAGTCTGCTTGGTGGGCCTTATGGAGAGCGTGGCCCAGACCAGTGCATTTCTGGTGGCACCAGTTGTTTCTCAACTTAGGGGAGGAGCACAGACTCCCGCTACTCACACACTAGAGAAGATGGCTCACGGATATCAGACCCCGACAGTTTCTTAAGTCGGAGTGGCTCAGTCAATTGTTCTACACAGACCATCGAGAGGCCCATGATGTATTCTGAGAGATTGGTGAGATTGGACAAGTTTATAAAGTTATTTTCTATTCGCTTCGGCGGTACACATTCTAAGGACCCACAGGATTTCACTGACCGTTGCCATGAGGTGTTACTCAACATGGGTATTGTGGAGTTCAATGGAGTGAACTTTGTAGCATTTCAGATGACTGGTTCTGCCAAAAGGTGTTGGCAGGATTTTGTGCAGGGCAGACCAGGTGGTTCTTCGCCATTCATTTGGGATTAATTTTCGCACCTATTTTTTAAGAAGTTCATTCCCTTTACTTTGATAGAGGAGTCCTACAGGCAGTTTGAGCGCCTTCGGCAAGGTAGCATGATTATCACCTAGTATGAGACCAGATTCGTGGATTTAGCTCGCCATGTAGTTGTTCTTGCTTCCTACTGTGAGGGAGAGAGTGAGGAGTTTCATTAATGGTCTTTCTTTTGGTATCAAGTTACAAATGGCCTAGCAGACCGGGATGCTATTTCTTTCCAGCAGGCAGTAGAGATTGCTAAATCGATCGAGATAATTGGTGGTTAGGGTAGAGAGGTGGTATTTGAGAGGAGGCCTTGTAAGTTTGCTGGTTTCAGTGGTGCCTCTTCTGGAGGTAGGGGTTCATTTGGTAGGGGCTATCCTTCAAGGTCGATTCAGTCAGCACTTCAAGCATCCCACGCTGCTTCAGGTAGTTTTGGTGCTTAAGGATCTCATCATAAGTAGCTAACATACAATGCACCTTCTGCTCCTATTAGTGCACCTCCGATCCAGAGTTATCATGATGTTTATTTAGGTAGACATGGTCAGTTCTAGAGTCAGCACTCATAGCAGCCGAGGACTTGTTATACTTGTGTAGATCCTAGTCACACTGCAATATTTTGCCGAAGGTCACAAGGCAGCATACTGCATCATAGTTCTCCTTCTATGGTTCCGACATCGTTTGCTCCACCGTCCGCTCAGCCAGCTAGAGGCGGGGGTCAGGCTATTAGAGGCGGATTTTAGTCCATTAGAGGTAGAGTCCAGCCAGCTAAAGGACATTCGAGGGTGGAGGTCACAGTGGTAGGGCCCAACCCCCTTTTTATGTATTTCTAGTTAGACATGAGGCATAGTCATCTGATGCCGTCATCACATGTATTGTTCTAGTTTTTCATAGAGATGCCTCACTTTTATTTAATTAGGGTTCTTCTTATTCATATGCGTCATATTTTTTTTCTTCATATCTAGTTATGTCTCGTGATTCTTTGAGTGCTCATGTCTATGTGTCCACGCCTTTGGGAGATTCTATTGTTGTAGATCATTTTTATCGCTCGTGTGTGGTTTATATTGAGATCTTTGAGATTATGGTAGGCCTTCTACTTCTTGATATGGTGGACTCTGATGTTATCTTAGCATTCTACTAGCAAGACCATTTCTTATGTGAAGGCTTGGCGTATGGTCGAGAAGTGGTCTAGCATATTTCGCCTATATTTGTGATCCTAGTGCGGAGGTTCCTTCCATGGATTCAGTACCAATTGTACGCAAGTTTCTAGAGGTTTCTCCTGCATATTTGTTGGGGATGCCACCCGACAGAGATATCAACTTCTGTATTAACTTGGCTCTGGGCACTCAATCCATTTCTATTTCACCAACCCGTGTGGCCCTAGCTGAGTTGAAATCGAAGGAGCAATTGCAGGATTTTCTTGATAAGGGAATCATTATACCCAATTTCTCGCCCTCGGGTGCACCGTGTTATTTGTGAAGAAGAAGGATGTTTCGACGAGGATGTGTATAGACTATCAACAATTAAACGACGTCACTATCAAGAACAAGTACCATTGCCGATGATTGATGACTTATTTGATTAGCTTCAGGGGGCCTAAGTGTTTTCAATGATTGATCTGAGATCTGGCTAGCATCAGTTTAAGATTACGGAATTGAATGTCTCTAAGAGAGATTTTCGGACTTGTTATGGTCACTATGAGTTCCTAGTGATGTCATTTGGTTTGAAAAATGCCCCAGCAAGTATTTATGGATTTGATGAATCGGGTATTCAAGCCCTATTCAGATTCTTTTGTGATCATCTTGATTGATAATATTTTGGTCTACTCCCACAAACGAGAGGAGCATGAGCAGCACCTTCGCATCGTACTTCAAACTTTGAGGGATAGTGATAACTTGGATTTTTGCCTCGTTTTCCGTTCCCTTATACATGAATTTTGGATATAATGGTAGACAAAGTGGCCCCGAAAGCTTATACGTTGTGCTTGTTGCAGGATTGAACCAGAAATGAAGACACTTAGTCTAAAATATGCTCAAAACAGGAGTCAATCTGGCACAAGGATCAAACACAACAAAGATGATCAAGCCAAAAAGGCCACCGCGGCCGCGGTCCTCATTTTGCGGTCCACGATGGAATTCCAGGGAGGTCGAAAGTAAGGCAAACACCCACCACGGCCGCGATCTTCATTTCACGGACCGCGATGGCATTCCAGTGAGGTCGAAAGTAAGGCAAGCCGTGGTCCTCGTTTCACGGACCGCGGTGGCATTCCATGGAGGTTGAACACTAGGCAAGTTTCCACCGCGGCCGCGGTCCGCAGTGGCATTCCAGTGAGCTTGGGAATAATACAAGTCTCCACCGCGGCCGCAGTCCTCTTTTCGCGGTCTGTGGTGGCATTCCAGCGAGCTCGGGAAATAATACAAGTATCCACCGCGGCCGCGGTCCTCATTTCGCGGTCCGCGGTCAAATCTTACCATAGGATCAGCAGCTCAACAACCTAATTGTCTTCGCGGACCGCGGTCGTGTTTTCGTCCGCGGTGGTCCCGTAGGGGCATTTTTGTCAAAAAACTTGGCAGACTATAAGTAGACTATTTTGTAATTTGTTTACATATCTTGTAATTTCTGAAGTAGAGAGCACGTGAATATTTTAAGGTTTTTATCTTTCTAGCTTTTCTCTTGCATTTTTAACATTGAAAACTTCAATTTCATTTTTAGGAATCAATTAAATGGGTTATTCTTCTTCTCTATCATTCTTTTCATCTTTGATTATGAGTAGCTAGACCCATTAGCTAGGGTTGTGGCTCAACCCTAGTGTGGGTATGTAATGGGTTTTTGAAATTAATGTTGGGAAATTAATGGGTGTTGGCTATTTAGGCTAGTTCAAGGTTTTTATTGCTATAATTTGTGGTTGCAAACACTAATAAACCTTTTTCATGACTTGGGTCTTTCTTGAGAAAGAAGACTTGAGTCTAGAAATTAGCCTAATAGGAAATTAGGTCATTATCAAGAGATTGGTTGTCTCAATTAATGGGGTTGAACCCAGAAATGGTCAAACCCTACTTGAGCCCTAATTAACGGGTTAAA
>ML390406.1:0-94208 GCA_005239525.1 Nicotiana knightiana | reverse complement strand
TACCAGATGCCCCTCGTGGCCCATAGGTTGGGTCATGACAAATCGTGAATCTAACGCGACTAGAAGAAGGGAAATTTATACCCCAAAATAACAGAAATCATTATGGGCTAGTGCACAAGATAAAAATAGTAAAATCCAAATAGTGAATTCAGCCTCGCAATAATGTCATTGTCATACTTAGGAAATATTAAGATAGGGAAAGGTACCGTATGAGTATTACAAGGATGAAAGAGATTGCCACTGGAAAGACAGTCAAAATATCAGTTCATAAGCAACCCTACAAGCACAAGGGTGTGGAGGTAAGTAACTATAGATTTCACGCCCCAAATTCGAGGGACGCGACCGGCACTCGACCGGGTGACCCCCAGTCAAGCGAACCTGTTTTGCCTTTCCCACCCAACGCGTTTCCCCGTGTTTATAACCTACATTATTTATGTGAAGCGGTGAGATAAGCTTAAAAGTACGTGAATACCACATTAAGTCCAATTTATGCATATTAGATACGCCACTTCCGAATATGGACCACGATTACAAATACATACAACCAGTGCCCAAAATACACATATACACCCACATAGTGTCTACGGAGCCTCTAAGAGTACTAGGAGCTTATACAATACTTGCTGGCAACAAGGCCCCGGCTATACCTTACAATACATAATACACTCAAAAAGGAGAAGGCCTAAACTACACATGGCCCCGAGAGGAAATGGGGCTCACCAGTACAGCTGAAAAGGGTGAGGAGAAGGTACCACTAACGGGGAGCTGAGCAACCTGCTATGGACCCACCTACATCCATATAAAAGATATAGCGCCCCCGGCAAAAGGGACGTTAGTACTGTGGAATAGTACTAGTATGTATAAACAAACTTTATCCCAAGTACAATCAAGCAAATACACAATTAGGGAACGACAATAGAACCAATTAATCAATGCACGTGGAAGGAAACAACAAAAATCAAACAAGATGCACAATCTCTCCTTTTTCCCTTTCAACATCATCATATTCAAGAGCTCATAGATTTTCATTTCAGTAGTGATAAAGATCACATTTCATCCTTATTACCTCGGCCAAAACGTTATTACCTCGGTCACCCGTATCACCACAACCCATCAACCTTATTACTCCGTGTTGCATCGAGCAACCCGACCCCGCGTGACAATTTTAATTCACAACACAATCACAAACAATTTCATCACAAGAATCACCATTTCAAGGAATACAAATTCATATCAACGACTCATTTATTTGAGCCCAAGGCACCATAACTCTTATCAAGTAGTAATTCATGAACACGGTGTTGCCATAATCGCTCAATTCAGTTGCATTGTTAAACAATAATCTTTTTCATTTCTTTCCACGTATGACTTTGAAGTATTTTACACATTCCCACGTTTGAGCACATTATCAATCTTTCGTTCATTACACATCAAACACTTTTCACAACCTCATACAGCACAGTGGCATGACAATCAACTAGGAAAATCTGAGAATAGAATCTCAGGCCTCAACACGTTTGAACAATCAATTCACATATTTTNCCGACTAGTACCGTCAATCTAGTTCACAATTAAACATATTCAACTCAGAATTGGAAACCATGCATACAATTTGAACTCTTTTTAAGCATTTATCAACTGCTATGTGACTCCCCCCTTAGATTGCCAACCCCTTATTTATGAAATTTACCCCAACCCGCTTCCTCTTACTAGATTATGGACATTAATGATCATGCATGCGAGCTATAAACTTATATTTTCAAGAATCAATTCATGAGAGTCCCCCTTTTTTTTTTAAATTAGAAAACTAATGAAAAGGGTTTGGGGATTCTTACGTGTTAGAATGAAGAAGAAGATGATTACTCAAAATTTCCAAGCCTGAGTGACTTTGAAAATCCAATTGGTAAATATGAAGCTTTCTCTCTCAAGAACCCTCTCTCCGCTCTCTCTAATTTTATTCAGAAAATGGTTAAAAATGAAGGGGAGGGGTGCTTTAATGAACTGGGGTCGGGTTTTAAAAATTAGAAAAATAGGGTCCGACACAAGAATGTGATCGCTTTTTTGACATGCGGTTCGCAGATCTGACCGCACAATGGCCCTCAAGATGGGCCAAAAATCCAGAACACACTGCCTAGGTATGCGACTAATTGTGCGGTCCATATACACGTTATGCGATCGCATACTGGACCGTATAGTTGACTTCAAATGGGGCAGTATTCTGCCTAGATATGCGACCATTATGCGGTCCGCATACACGCTGTGCGATCGCATAGTGCGTCGCATAACAACTACTTTCTGGAAAATTATATTCTTTAAGTCTCGGGGTACATTTTACTCAGTTCAGGTCTGTTTCAGAGATTCTCACAATAAAACNTCCAGATTTTCACAACTCCGACCTTTCAGAAAAATTTTGCCAGAGTTCCCTTTGTAATTAGATCTATCTACCTGCCAGAGAGCCCCCGAAACATATTTCCAAGCACCATTACACAGTTTAAATCACCCAATAACTCACACACAACATTGTTACTCCAACAATTTGCAGACATTCAACCATTTTGTCAACTACACATAGTTCTTTCTTCTCATACTACAAATTTGCACATGATTCACATTTTTGCACATAACTTGGTTATTTTAATGAGTCCCATACAACCCAATCACCTCAATATACTATATTCATTTCAATTAATCAATACCAACCTACACTACTATTAATGACTTGCCTAACACATACGTTCCACAAAACTTTCATTTACCTCAAGGGTTGCACACTACCCCAAATAGAACAGCGAGTCCGGTTTTAGCGCACATTGGGAAATTACAGCAATAAGGCAACTAGGAGAGGATGGGGTGATTTTTCACAGAACCGAACGTAAAGTTAGAGGAGAGGGTTCTGACTACTAGACTTGTTCAAATAAATGGGGATATCTTTCTTTCATCTCATTTTCCGCCTCCCACGTGGCTTCCTCAACGCGCTGACTTTGCCACAATACCTTGACTGAAGTAATTTCTTTGTTCCTCAATCTACGGACTTGTCTATCAAGAATAACAACCGTAACCTCCTCATATGATAATTCTTCATTAACCCCAATGGTCTCAACCGGCACGATGACTGATGGATCTCCAACCACTTTCTTCAACATGGACACGTGGAACACTGGGTGCACTAATGACAATTCATGGGGTAATTTCAACCTATAAGCCACTTGTCCTATCCTTTGAGTCCGATATGGCCCGACATACCTTGGGCTCAATTTCCCTTTCTTCCCAAACTGCATCACTCCCTTCATGGGAGATACTTTCAAGAATACCCAATCATCAACTTGGAATTCCAATTCTCTTCAATGAACGTCCGCATAGGATTTTTGACGGCTCTGAGCAGTTTTCATCCTCTCCCGAATGACTCTAACTCTTTCCAATGCCTGGTGCACAAGATCTGGCCCTAACAATTCTGCTTCACCAACCTCGAACCACCCAATCGGAGATCTAAACCTCCTTCCGTACAATGCCTCAAATGGGGCCATCTGAATACTAGCGTGAAAGCTGTTATTGTAAGAAAATTTGATAAGCGGTAAATGATCATCCCAACTACCCCTGAAGTCCAATACACAAGCCCGTAACATATCTTCAAGCGTCTGAATAGTTCGCTCCGCCTGACCATCAGTCTGCGGGTGGAAAGTTGTGCTGAGATTTACCTGAGTACCCAAGCCTTGCTAAAATTTCCTCAAAAGATTAGCTATGAACTGAGGTCCTCGGTCTGAAATAATAGAAATTGGAGTACCATGAAGCCTGACTATTTCCTTGGTATACAACTGAGCGTACTGTTTTGCAGTATCGGTGGACTTGACCGGCAAGAAGTGAGCTGATTTCGTGAGTCGATCCACTATCACCCAAATCGAGTCGAACTTACGCTGAGTGCGAGGTAACCCTACCACTAAATCCATGTTGATCATTCCCATTTACACATCCGAATTTCCATAAGCTGAGTTAACCCACCAAGCCTTCACGTGCTGACAATTCGGACATTTTGACACAAATTCCGCCACACCTCTTTTCATACCGCTCCACCAATAGATTTCCCGGAGATCTTGATACATTTTCGTGGAACCTGGGTGCACGAAATACCTGGAATTGTGAGCTTCCGCCATCACCCTCTCCCGATGATTATCCACATTAGGAACACATAACCTTCCCTGGCACCGCAAAACACCATCACTGCTCCCGAGCAGAAATGCCGAGATCTTGCTATTCAAAACTGCCTCCTTCAACTGTGCCAATGCTGGATCCATAAACTGCTTTTCCTTGACTTCCGCTGCAAGCAATGATTCCGCCCCATCATGCACCATGACTTTCCCCTCATCTGAGGTCGAGAGACAGACCCCCAAACTAGCCAACTGACAAACCTCCCGAGCCAACGACCTCTGATCTTCCTCCAAATGAACCAGACTACCTATAGACTTTCGACTGAGAGCGTCGACCACTACATTTGCTTTTCCCGGGTGGTACAAAATGTTCATATCATAATCCTTAAGCAATTCTAACCATCGCCGCTGCCTTAAATTCAACTCCTTCTGCTTGAAAAAATATTGGAGACTCTTGTGGTCTGAGAACACGTCCATATGGACCCCATACAAATAATGCCGCCAGATTTTTCAAACACAACTGCCGCGAGTTCTAAATCATGCGTCAGATAATTCTTCTCGTGATTCTTGAGTTGCCTGGAAGCATAGACTATAAACTTCCCGTGTTGCATCCACACACATCCCAAACCAACCTTTGAAGCATCGCAATAAACCACAATCCCTCCGTGCCTTCTGGCAAAGTTAACACCGGTGCTGAAGTCAATCTAGATTTCAATTCCTGAAAGCTCTTTTCACAAGCGTCGGACCATTGGAACTTAGTTGCCTTCTGCGTCAATTTAGTCAATGGGGAGGCGAGGGTAGAGAGACCCTCCACAAACCTCCGATAATACCCTGGCTAGACCCAAGAAACTGCGAATCTCTGTCGGGGTCGTTGGTCTAGGCCAATCCTTTACCGTTGTGATTTTCTGGGGATCAAACTTAATCCCTTCTCTGGAAGCAATATGTCCAAAAAATGTGACTGACTCTAACCAAAGTTCACATTTTAAAAACTTGGCATACAATTGGTGCTGATGAAGAGTCTGCAGACTGCCATGAGGTGATTAGCATGGTCCTTCCGACTTCGCGAGTAGACAAGGATGTCGGAAATAAAAACAATCACGAAGGAGTCAAGAAACGATTTGAAAATCCGATTCATAAGATCCATGAAAGCTGCTGGAGCATTGGTCAGTCCAAAGGACATTACCAAAAATTCAAAATGGCCATAACGAGTTCTGAAGGCGGTCTTAGGAATATCCTATTCTCTGATCTTCAACTGGTGATACCCCGACCATAAATCAATTTAGGAGAAGAGATTCACACCCTGCAATTGGTCGAACAAATCATCTATCTGAGGCAATGGATACTTGTTTTGATAGTGAATTTGTTGAGCTGCCAAATCAATACACATCCGAAGCAACCCATCCTTCTTCCTGACAAAAAGAACCGGAGCGCCCCACGGCGACACACTCGGCCGAATGAACCCCTTCTCTAATAAGTCTTTCAAATGCTCCTTTAACTCCCTCAACTCTGTTGGCGCCATTTTGTACGGTGGAATAGATATTGGCTGCGTATCTGGCAATACATCAATCCCGAAATCAATCTCCCTATCTGGCGGAATCCTTGGAAGCTCTTCCAGAAACACTTCAAGGAACTCATTCACGAGTGGAACGGACTCGGGGGCAGATAATTCTGAAGTGGTGTCTGCGACCCGGACCAAGTGATAAATATACCCCTTTTTAATCATCTTCGAGGCCTTAAGGTAGGAAATAAACCTACCCTTCGGCACCACACCATTCCCTTTCCACTTAATAACTGACTTGTTAGGAAACTCTAGTCTCATAATTCTGGTTCGGCAGTCGAGTAGCAAAGCACGAGTAAAGCCAATCCATCCCCATGATAACATCGAAATCTACCATCCCAAGTTCGGTAAGATCGGTCGTGGTATCTCGACCACACACCATGACAACACAATTCCTATAGACTCGCGCGGCCGTAATGGAATCACCAACCGGAGTCGACATAGAGAATGACTCATGAAGCTGCTCGGGTTCTCTCCCAAAACTTGAAGCAATAAATGGGGTAACATAGGACAAGGAGGACCCCAGGTCAATAAAAGCATAACAATCAAGGGCTTGGACAGTCAAAATACCTATAACAACATCTGGAGAAACCTCCGCACTCTGACGACAACTCAAAGCATAGAACCGGCTGGGCCCACCTCTACCACGAGCCCCAACTCTAACTGCACCACGCCCTGCTGGAGCTGGAGGACAAACTGAAGATGCAGCGACCGAAGAACCGGACGGCTGAGCAAAACCACTACCCATGCCCTAACTACACGCACGACAATCCCGCTGAATATGAACTCTCACCCCACACCCGTAGCATATGGGGATATCCAGGTAACAAGACTTGGTATGGAACCTCCCACACTTAGGGCACAGAGCCCTCCTCTGTTGCTGGAACCTCCCTCCTGGACGACCGGACTGATGGGGTCTCCTGCTACCCGATCTTCGCCCCCAGTGACTGCTCTGCTAATAATGAGGCACTGATGGCGGTGCACTGGATGAGGACTGAGCATAAGATTGGGATGGCCCTCTCCCCTGAACCGGTCTCCCTCCTCCAACTGAACTCCCTGAGTGGCCCGCTGACTAGACCCTACTAATACTCTCCCTCTCCGACCTTATCTTCAATTTTCTAGCCTCCGTGGCCTGGGCGAACCCCACTATCTTACCATAATTCATGTCTGAGTGCAAAGCAGCTGTAGCATCTTGATTCACAACCAAGGGACTGAGGCCCTGAACAAACCGATGAGCTCTGGCATCCATAGTCAATACCAACTGAGGAGCGTACTTGGACAACCTCACGAACTCCATGTTACCCTGCTTGACAACCTCCCACACACTCATATTACCCTGCTTGACAACCTCAAACTCCATAGCACAGGCTGCCATAGTCTCGGCAGGCAAGAAGTGATCCATAAAAGCATCAACGAACTCATCCCATCTCGCCGGAGGACTTTCCTCCCCACGGGAATCCTCCCATATCTCGAACTAGGAATACGCTGCTTCCCTCAACCTGTAATATGTCAAGTCAACCCCCTCTGTCTCTGTAGCCTTCATAACCCGAAGCGTCTTATACATTTCATCAAGAAAGTCCTGCGGATCAGCCTCTGGATCAATACCTGAGAACTCTGGAGGGGCCAACCGCAGAAACTGGTTAACTCTGGAACCAGCGGAATCTCCCTGTTTGCTAGAGGATGCAGGGGCAGCATGAGATCTTTGGGCCTGAGCGGCCACTAACTGGGTCAACATATGAATAGCCCCCGTGAGGTCCCCATCGGAAGTACCGGGGCCTGGAGCTGGAACAGAAGAAGGATCAGGAATATCGGTGGGAGGGATTGTAGCACCCTCCGCCGCAGCAGGAATAGGAACACTCTGATCTGGAACAGATAGGCCAGATGTATTCAAGGTCGGGGATTCGCTCTCACCCGCACCATCGGGTACAAAATTTACGGCCACACTTGGGGCGGCATTGGCCTCTAGGCCGAGTCGAGCTCTCTTCCTTGGTGCCATTACTGAAAATTTTGGAACAGAGCAAGGATATTCTTACTTTCCACTTCACCGCACGATATAGAGTAACAATAAAAAGGGTGTTTCCTAAATGTCCATGTAGCCCCCAAATTGTAGATGTGGTCGACAACACACCGATAAGAAGGGCTCTACTAGACACGGCTCCGAGACATCCTAGGACACTTTTAAAACCTTAGGCTCTGATACCAAGTTTTTCACGCCCCAAATTCGAGGGACGCGACCGACACTCGACCGAGTGACCCCCAGTCAAGCGAACCTATTTTGCCTTTCCCACCCAATGCGTTTCCCCGTGTTTATAACCTACATAATTTATGTGAAGCGGTGAGATAAGCTTAAAAGTTCGTGAATACCACATTAAGTCCAATTTATGCATATTAGATACGCCATTTCCGAATACGGACCACGATTACAAATACATACAACCAGTGCCCAAAATACACATATACACCCACATAGTGTCTACAGAGCCTCTAAGAGTACTAGGAGCTTATACAATACTTGCCGGCAATAAGGCCCCGGCTATACCTTACAATACATAATACACTAAAAAAGGAGAAGGCCTGAACTACACATGGCCCCGAGAGGAAATGGGGCTCACCAGTACAGTTGAAAAGGGTGAGGAGAAGGCACCACTAACGGCGAGCTGAGCAACCTGCTATGGACCCACCTACATCCATATAAAATATGTAGCACCCCCGGCAAAAGGGACGTTAGTACTGTGGAATAGTACTAGTATGTATAGACAAACTTTATCCCAAGTACAATCAAGCAAATACACAATTAGGGAACGGTAATAGAACCAATTAATCAATGCACGTGGAAGGAAACAACCAAAATCAAACAACATGCACAATCAATCCTTTTTCCCTTTCAACATCATCATATTTAAGAGCTCATAGATTTTTATTTCAGTAGTGATAACGATCCCATTTCATCCTTATTACCTCGCCCACCCTTATCACCACAACCCATCAACCTTATTACTTCGTGTTGCGGCGCGCAACCCCTGCCTGGCAATTTTAATTCACAGCACAATCACAAACAATTTCATCACAAGAATCACCATTTCAAGGAATATAAATTCATATCAACGACTCATTTATTTGGGCCCAAGGCACCATAACTCTTATCAAGTAGTAATTCATGAACACGGTGTTGCCATAATCGCTCAATTCAGCTGCATTGTTTCACACTACTCTTTTTCATTTCTTTCCACGTATGGCTTTCAACTATTTTACACATTCCCACATTTGAGCACATTATCAATCTTTTGTTCATTACACATCAAATAGCTTTCATAACCTCATACAACACAGTAACATGACAATCAACTAGGAAAATCGGAGAATAGAATCTCACGCCTCAACACGTTTGAACAATCAATTCACATATTTCCAAACAAGGTATACATATCAAATACTCGGATCCAACAAGAGGATTCTACGAAGGTTAAAGTTAGACATACATACCTGGGGTCTAAATTCCTTTTCAACTTTTACTCACAAATCACCGGATCGACTAGTACCGTCAATCTAATTCACAATTAAACATATTCAACTCAGAATTGGAAACCATGCATACATACAATTTGAACTCTTTTTAAGCATTAACCAACTGCTATGTGACTCCCCCCTTAGATTGCCAACCCCTTATTTGTGAACTTTACCCTAACCCACTTCCTCTTACTAGATTATGGACATTAATGATCATGCATGCGAGGTATAAACTTATTTTTTCAAGAATCAATTCATGAGAGTCCCCCTTTTGTTTAAAATCAGAAAACTAATGAAAAGGGTTTGGGGATTTTTACCTGTTAGAATGAAGAATTAGATGATTACTCGAAATTTCCAGGCCTGAGTGACTTTGAAAATCCAATTGGTAAAGATGAAACTTTCTCTCTCAAGAACCCTCTCTCCCCTCTTTCTAATTTTGTTCAGAAAATGGTTAAAAATGAAGGGGGAGGGGGGGAGGTGTTTTAATGAACTGGGGTCGGGTTTTAAAAATTAGAAAAATAGGGCTCGACACAAGAATGCGATCGCATTCCTGACATGCGGTTCACAGATCTGACCGCACAATGGCTCTCAAGATGGGCTAAAAATCTAGAACACACTGCCCAGGTATGCGACTAATTGTGCGGTCCACATATACGTTATGCGATCGCATACTGGACCGCATAGTTGACTTCAAATGGGGCAGTATTCTGCCTAGGTATGCGACCATTATGCGGTCTGTATACACGATGTGCGATCGCATAGTGCGTCGCATAACACCTAATTTTTGGAAAATTATATTCTTTAAGTCTCAGGGTATTTTTTACTCAGTTCAGGTCTGTTTCAGAGATTCCCCCAATAAAACAACTTGGGGGTGTTCGGCATTATATTTATTTATTTCTTTTTTTTTAACAAGAAAATTTTACGGGTCTTTACAATGGATAATTTTAGGCGAGGAAGAGCATAAAAAATTCGGTTGGCTATATGATGTAATAAGCTCACAGCTTTACAAGAGTCAGAGGGTCCTCCCTAAATACTACAATGAAAGACTAGCTGAGAAAGTAAGGAAGAAGGCTTCAACCTAAGCTCAATGACTTAAGGAGCAGATGGTCATACAACAACAGTCTCACAACAACATTGTATGCACTCCATAAGAAAACGGCACCTACCCTACATAATGAATGGGAAGTAAAATCATAAGTGATATCCAAAATCATATCAGTTGTATGGAATTCCAATATGTGGACATAAGATAAGCTAAGTATGCACACGAAAGGGGGGAGAAAGACTAGGAATAGTAGAAGCTTACATTTAAAGAAAGATGAGAAGGAACAAAAGGAATTATTCGATAAATGATCCAGAGTTAGTTACGTTATGGACGCACGTAAGAGTTTGGAATTTTATACATGCAACATATACAAACATAGAAGACTCTGGTATAAGTTAAAATAAGGAATTGAGCCCAGGGCATAGATAAAGTAGTGAGTTGTTAGAACATTGTATCATGAATATTCCATAATGCCCATGAAAGTCTAAAATAATAAATAATACCAGGACCCGCAGATCGGAAGATAGCTTAAGTCCGCATAAAGGCTGATCCGAAGAAAGAGGAAACTAAAGAGTTACATCAACCAAGTAAATCACGAGTCTGATTATTGGACCCAAAAAATTGTAGAAATCGTGACTGAGAACATTGCAGGATCACTCTTGATATCAGAGGCACAAAAGAGAAAGTACAACAACCATGTTCTATAACGGCCCTACGATAAAGCTAGTTGGAAAAGTACCAGCCTTATAAGATGACGTACGAAGCTTCCACCAGATTTTGTATTCACTCAGAGATTCAAGTATTATTATATAGCTTCAAGTTATGGACGTGAATTACACCTATGTGTAAGGGAGGTCATGAAAGAGATAGAAGATACGATGCAAGATTTTAAAGTAGTAAGGTAAAGGTGAACAACATATGAAATACTCGAATGCAGAAGGTTGTGAATAGTCCATACTTGGATAAGAAAGCTAGCGTGGGGACTAAGTACCCAGGAATGATTGCGGTAATCGCTAGTAGCATATCTTCCAGCCTATGGTTTCCAAGTATCGAGAGGTCTAGTTAAGAGAGTAAATGAAGAGTTTGAGGCTATGTGATGTCTCGCTTGATGTTCCAGGATAACATAAGGAAATCTATGGTGCAAACAACTTGAAAGTAGGTTGCGAGTAGTATAAATAGATACGTACAGGTCGCAAGCTAAAGTATAGTAAAGCGACAAAGTTTTATGACAGGAATAAGGATAAGAAAGGACGAGTGAAAAGGTGACGAGAAATTGATAAGTCCTCGGGATTAAGCCCATGAAAACAAGAGAGCTGATGGTTTCTCTAAGATATACAAAGCCTAGTATAGCTTGAATGAAACCAAAGGAGTCTGATACTAGTAGCATTTAGAAGAGATAAAATGCTGCCTTGATAGTGAAATGAAGGTGTAATCGTGATATATAAAGGATGACGTTGGGTCTTCGATTGATTAATGATTTGAAGAGGATTTCATGAATTGTACGGGATTAAAATACCCACGTAAGGTAAATCATATTGGGATACTATGAAATACCATTATGGAAGCATGGTATCACCCCTAGGTGGATCAATGTAATCACTTCAGATGTTCCCCAATAAGATGCAAGCCCTAGTGGCAATGTATTACGTAAGAAGTTTCAGTTATCAGTGGTAGATTATAGATTGATATTGAGGTTAATCAACAATGGATGGATAAAATTTACAAAGTATGAACTAAGGTTAGGCCGTCATTCTTAAGATGAACAGTAACGAGGAAGCATTAAAGGACTTAGACTTATGCATATAGGATAAGCAACAAGAGTAAGCTGGAATTTGTCTCAGCACAATAAATCGAAGAGAGAGTTACGATATAGTATGACCTATCTTGATGCAGTAAAGTCATACAGATGGATAAACAGATCTATGAAATAAGGTATAACAATATTCGTAAGTTCAACAACATACTGATTGAAGAACTTCAGTATACCTATAGATGCCCAGAGAGACATCTTACTAATCTTTGTATATGTTTACAAAGTAAGTCCTAGAGATTGGCTAAAATCCGGAGGAAAAAAGAGAGAAGAGTCGCATAGGCACACTTGCAAAGTCAGTGTCATAGAGGCTGCATGATAGAAGGTAGCAATAGTTACGAGATTGGAAGGATTTCGATCACAAGTTATGGTGTGGGAATGAGCCCTAAAGGGGGGAATGCTATAGCCTTTGGATTTATTCACGAGACAGTTTCCTAGATTGCAAGGAGAGTATTAAAGCATTCACAAGAGCCATAGGTCATGAAAATGATAAATGCATCAGTCATCATTCGAGGACGAATGTTCCAAAGGGGGAAATAATGTTACATCCCGCATTTTCGTATGTTAAGGTTTCGTCCTTAGTTAATTGATGTAGACTCGGGAATAAGATTATCTTGGGGTTAACGTATTTATGTTATTTATAATAAGCGATAAGTAAGTACCATGAAAGATAAAGGGTACACAAATTAAAGAATGTGAGTTTCGTTGAAGGTTGCCGATTTGGGATTAAATAGGGGTCAAGCGATAATACCCGATATTTATGGACTAGAACTATACAAACCACCATATGACCATGATAGTATGATGTATAAAGTGTATTAAAAAAATAAGTAAAATTTAAGTGAATTGAGACAATTCTTAATTATGTGGGTAATTAGTTAATTACCGGGTAACGTGACATTACCTAATTAACTAATAAGTTTGGATAAAGAATAAAAAACATATCCCCACCCCCACGTGGCAGCAAGACCTTCCTAAAGCTATGACTCTTGGTCAATCTTTATTAGGTGGAAAAAATAATATATTAGTTCCAAGACACTTCTTTTCATATACAAAAGAATCCTACAAATATTAGCTTTTACACATTAATTAGAGGACACTACAATTCGGATGGGAGCTTTGCACCTTAGTAACAAAAGTTCTTACAAAATTCCTACTAAGTTCCTACAACCAGAACGAGATTTCCCACAAGTTTCAAATGGAATTCTTGCGACCAAATCGATTCTTACAAGAATTATTAGAACCTTAGCAACGTAAAATTTTGCGGTTCTAAAGGAGTACGATGCAACCTTTTCCAAGAATATTATATGGAATTTTTTCTACTCCAGGTACGTTAAGGTTAAGCCCTTCTTTCATTTTGGCATGGTCTCTTAATTACACGAGTTTGATAATGAAGTATAAAGAAAAAATTCATTTCCTGAAATTTACGTATATTTTTCTAGTTTTGTAAGTTACAATATTCTCTTTATCGGAACTCCATATTCATTTGAATATTTTCGTTTTCCAGCCAAGAGACCAGAGAGTTTATATATATACAGTATTATAGTATTTTCATTACCATCGAGCTATAATCGATGGGCAGGCCCTATTGGGCAACCTCAGATCGGATGGTAAGCTATATACCGAGCCTACTGTGGCCGAACGCCTATGAGCAAGCCCAGTTGGTCGAGATACAGAGCCTAATATGGACGAGCGCCTATGAGCGAGTCTACTACGACATATATATATATATCGAGCCTTATAGGGCTGAACATCTATATACTTATTATATTGAGAATTGAGTCTGTATCAGCAGGTAAGCATATGTTCAGATTATCAGTTCAGTTTTAGCTTTCTGTATACTGCTTTACATACTCGGTACATTATTTTGTACTGACGTCCCTTTTTACTGGGGACGTTGTGTTTCATGCCCGCAAGTCCTGATAGACAGGTCGAGAGCAATCCAAGTAGGTTATCATCTCACCGGAAAATTTTGGTGCGCTCCATTTGCTTTGGAGTTGCTTGTTTGGTTAGTATAATTTAGACGTGTATTGTTTGGTATGGCGGGACTCTGTCCCGAGCTTTATGAAAATTATGTATTCTTAGAGTCTTGTAGACATATGTCATGTACGAAAGATTGTATGGCCTTGTCGGCCTATGCTCAGTATACTAGTGGTTATTTTGGTCTTATGCCGTAGGTCCTATGTATATGCTGGTATCACATGTTGTATTATAGTTATCTCACGACAGCCTTCTAACTCAGTTATCTATGATAGTATGACATGAAGAGAGATGTTATGTTGGTACTCGGTTGAGTAAGATACCGGGTGATAGTCGCGGCCCATCGGTTTGGGTCGTGACATTATCTCTCGTGCCATCTCAGTCTGAATCAAGTATCCAGATATTATATGTACACATATGCATAGATAAAAGATTTACAGGGACGCTATAATAATCATGTAGATATGTGCTCATGGAATTTCTATATCTACACATAATTACAAAAATTTAACATATCAGGAATAAGTTCTCATACCTTCATAAATAATCATAAGCCTAGGCATGATATCCAACATGAATAAGAGAGCGAACATGGTCATATACGCCAAACAATATCATGAACCAAGATGAGCACATAATCAAAACAAGGCATAGAGTATCTCAATTCTACCCCGGACATTATATAAACTCGACACGCGTATATACCCTCGCTACTCCACATATACACCACCCCCAATACCTTAAACATATAGCAGTCAAGTCAATCCTAGGTGGTTTCCCTCTTAACATGGTTAGCCAAGAGATACCTCTTCACGGGCTAGCTTCAACATCACATTTCGAAAAAATATCATTCTAACCTCCAATCACGTAAATACAAGATAGACATCGACCAAGGAATTCAAATAATTCTATTGGAAGTGATCCCATTTCATAAAGCTTCAATATTTGATGAATTCCGAAAAAATCAAACAAACTCATCCGGGCCCGCATGCTCGAACTCTGAAACAAATACCAAAATCTGATGACCCATAACCTGCCGATAGAGCTGTCTAACGGGAGGGTGGTGCTCTTTAAGGGTTAAGGGTTGGGAGGGTAACGATAAGGGGACAGTTCCTTAGGGGTACTTTTCTTAAGGTTATTAAAGGTTGTGGGTTAAGGGAATTGTATTGGTACACTACTAGTACCCCTACCGGTTGTAAGAGTGCGGTACATAAGGGTGAGATACCGGTACTTAGGGGTAATATTATATATAAAAAATATATTTAAAATTATGTTTAAATACAAAAAAAAATTTAATGAATGAAAAACATTCAATAGTGTTTTTAATACTTCAAAAAATGAAATTACAATTTTTTTTTTATAATTTACGAATTTTTCCAATAATTTCTATTGGTTCATCGCTTGAAATTAATAGCGCTTATTCTTCTGCGTCACCGCTGTCTCCGGTAGATAGTATTTCACTACAGGCATCGTTATCTTCTTGAATTATTTCTGGAAGACTAAATTTCTTCTCTTCATATATTTCAGCAAGTCTTCATTGCAAATATTATTTCTATCATTTGTTCTAGGAAAACCTAGAAAAGTAGGATTAGACGTTTATTATATGTAACTCCTAAACCCATACTAGTTATGATTTGTTTCAAAACGAGGACCTCCTTCCGTAGCATTACCCTTAGTAGATCTATTGCAAACTTTTTTACTAGTTTAGGAGTTATTTTTAAATAAATAATTAAAATTATAACAAATAACAACCAAATTATAAACAAAATAAATGCAAAAATTAATATGAGTTGGAATGAATGTACCAAACATAGATGTAAACGCTAATATTAATTGCAATTAGAGATATAAAGAGATATGAGAGTTTTTTAATGAAATTGAAAGAACGAAATACAGTATTTACAGTTTTAAAATAGAGCCAAAGTTTATTTGAATAAATTTAGGGGTTAAAAACATAAATTATGGGGTAGGAGATGTTGGGGCCTAGGGAGGAAAAAGTTAGCCATTTTTGGTCGTTTCCAATGGCTATCTTTTAAAAATAATTGTTGGCTACAGCAAAAACAATCGAATTTTAAATAAAAAAAGGGTTGGATATCGTTGGATACCGGTACTTTAAGGGTACTTACGGTACCGGTACTATGGGTACTATTTCGAGTACCCTACTTTTGACCATACACTTCACCAAAATCCCCCACCCCTACCCCCGACCGAAGCGGTACGGCTTGGTACCGGTACCGGTACTTAAGGGTACTGGCACCGATATTACCCTACCCTTAGAGAACCCTATCTTTCGAGTCCAAATATGTAACCTGTTTCTATATCCGAGTCCAAATTCATGGTCAATACCCCAAAATACAATCTTTTAAGTTGTAGACAAAACCCCTAAATTCTATTCTAAAATTTCATATTTTAGGTATAGAAATCCATGTAGATTCTTGAAATATAATCACAAATAGGTAGAAATCAATTGGACTTTTTCCTGGAATGAAACTCTCCATGAAAATTCCCCTCTCCAAGTTTAGGGCTCAAAATTCGAAGGTATTGGTAAAAGCCCCGAAATGACATCTTAAAGAATCTACGCAGAAGTACCCTTCGTGAATGGGGCACCAGCCTCGCGGTCGCTAAGCACAAACTATTGTTGCGAAGGAAATATACTATGCGATCATGAAGGTCTTATACTCCCACAACATCGCGAATGTATCTGATCAACCACGAACGCGATGACCAAACACCAGCCACGCTTTCCCTTTATGTGAACAAGACCAAAGATATGTGAACGCGTAGACCACTATGCCAATAGTACGCGAACACAAAGAAAACCATGAGAACGTGAAGCACATAGCCCCATTTGGATAAATCTTTCTCTGTGATCGCAAGCCTAGCTCTGTGATTGTAACAACCCGGTCGATCGTTTAGATAGTTATAGCCCCGTTTCTCCCATTCATGCTTTCTTTTGTGCTTTTCAGCTATATTATGATATATCAGGTGAGTTGGTTTGGTTTCGGAGTGGTTTCGGAGTGAGTTGAGACACTTAGTCTCTTATTTAGAAGCTTAAGTTGGAAAAGTCAACCGGATGTTGACTTATGTGTAATCGATCTAGGATTTAAATGTTGATTGTTTCATTAGTTCTTAGGTGATTGGACTTAGGAGCTCTTCCGGAATGTGATTTGGAGGTTCGTAGTGGAATTAGGCTTGAATTGACAAAAGTTGAAAATTTGGCGATTTTGGTCGACAGTGGAAAATTTGATGTCGAGGTCGGAATGAATTTACGAAAGTTGGAGTATGTTCTTGGTGTCATTTGATACTTTTGTGAAAAATTTGAGGTTATTCGGACGTGGTTTGGTAGGTTTCGACGTCGTTTGCGAGAATTGGAAGTTTAGAAGTTCTTAGGCTTGAATCCGAGAGTAATTTGGTGTTTTGAGTGATTCGAAGGTTCGAATAAGTTCATATGTTTATATATGACTTATTGGTATGTTTGGATGAGGTCTCGAGGGTCTCGGGATGATTTCAGATGGCTATCGGGAGGTTCGAAATTTGGAAATGCAGCTGAACTGCTGCTGCTGGTGTTTTTCCGTACTTGCGGAGGGGGAACCGTAGGTGCGAGGCCACAGGTGCACTTGGGGAGCCGCATATGCGGACATGGAGGACCTGTTCTGGAACCACAGATGCGTAAGGGTGGTCGCATCTGCGAGCCCGTAGATGCGATGCTTAGTCGCAGATGCGAAAATGAGGAGATTGGCCAATTTCGCAGAAGCGGAGAAAGGGGCCGTAGAAGCGCGTCCGATGTGGGCCCTGGGGTCTTAAGTGATTTTCCGCAGATGCAGAGGTTGTTGTGCAAAAGCGGCACCGCACGCGCGAAAAGCCTGGGCAGAACCTATAAATAAAAGACTTCGCGAATTTTTGCCCTTTTCCACCATTGTCAAGTCGGACCTTGGAGCATTTGGGATGATTTTTGAAGGGGATTCAAGGGTTTTTCACTGAGGTGAGTTACTTGAGCTCTAATACTCCTAGATATGGGGTTTTCCCATTGTTTTCTCATCTAATTAGTGGGATTTAGGAGTGAAAATAGGGGGTTAGGGCTTGGAGTTTGGAGAGTGTAATTTGAAGATTTGAGAGACCAAATGATTTCGGATTTTGATAAATTTCATATGATTAGACTCGTGAGTGAATGAGCTTTCAAGTTTTGTAACTTTTATCAGATTTCGAGACGTGGGCCCCAGGATCGGGTTTGAGCCAATTTCGGGATTTGAGTATAGTTTGGTAGTTTTTCTTGTGGAATTTACTCCTTTAGCAAATATTGATGGTATTGCACTGGTTGTGACTAGATTCGGAGCATTTAGAGACCGAATGGAGGGGCAAGAGCATTGTGGTGTAGAGATTTGTTCAGTTTAAGGTAAGTAACAGTTGTAAATCTAATCCTGATGGTATGAAACCTCGAATTTTGTATCATGTGACTATTTGGAGGTGATGCACATGCTAGGTGACGGGCATGTGGGCGTGCACCATTGGGGATTGTGACTTGGTCCGTCCCGTAGCAACTGTAAAGTTGAATATCCTATTGTAGCTATATGCTTCTTATGTGTTTTTGAAAGATGTACCGTAAATTATGCTAGATGCCATGTCTAGGATTTATGCCAGTATTATTGGACTCTCAGAGGTCTTTTCTAGCTGTCCTCTCACTATTTTGGTTGATAACCTGTACTCAGTCATGTTCATGCATTTTTATATCATATCTCAGTCTCTGTTATTCTATTTGGCGCATCACATCAATATTGTTTGGGCTGATTACTTTGATCTCTGAGATCTCGAGAGACTGCAGAGGTTTATGACTGAGTGAGGCCGGGGGCGTGATTGTGAGGACAATTATGGGATCCGACTATGCGCTGCAACATGTTCCATTGATTCTTCCATGATGGGCATTGATATAGCTCTTGGCTGAAGGAGCCTCTCCGGAGTCTGTACACACCCCAATAAGCGCAAGTACCTACTGAGTGCCAGTGCGAGTGCTGAGTGCTGAGTGATTGGGAGGCATGAGTGATTGTGCGGTTGGAGTGATTGGGAGGACTGAGTGATGTTTGCCCGAGGGGAGGTATATGATTTCATCATTTGTGCTCATAACTGCTTGAGTCCTTGTTTGAGAACTGTTGAAAGATATTTTAAAACATGTCGTACATTAGTGAAATTTGGTGATATGAACTATACTTGGATCCGACTCGCCACTACTTCTCAGCCTTTATTTACTATTGTTACATATTGAGTTGGTGTACTCACGTTACTCCCCGCACCTTCTGTACAGATCCAGGCATTTCTGGCCACGTTACAGGTTATTGATTTATCCAGTAGCGAATCATTGGAGAGAGCAAGGTAGCCGCCTGGCAATCGCAACCCTACTTTTCTTATTCCTTATCTTCCCCTTAGTGTATTTTTGTTTTTCCCAGACTATGTTGGTCTTGTTGTTATCATGTAGTTTGTAGTAGTTAGTCATGACTCAGTGACACCCCGATGTCGGGCTATATTTTTCGCATATTATTTTGAGTTGAACTCTTTTATGAAGTTTCTATTATGAAAAGCTTTGACTTATCTTTTAAATGAAATATCGAAGTGTTTTGGAAATGTGTCGGCTTGCTACCATGATAGGAACCATCACGATAGGGATTAGTTTTGGGTCGTGACAAGTTGGTATTAGAGCCTAGGTTACATAGGTCTCACGAGTCATGAGCATGTTTAGTAGAGTCTTGCGGATCAATGTGGAGACGTCCGTACTTATATTAGAGAGGTTGCAAACCCTTAGGAAATCTCACATTCTTGAATTCTTGTTGTGCGAATCTGTTGATTCTAGTAACTAAACTTCTATTGTTTCATTCCCTCACAGATGGTGAGGACTCGCACTACCGGTCAGGACGAACAACCACCATTACCACCAGCCAGGGCCGCGAAAGGTCGAGGCTGCAGTTGAGGTCGTGGTAGGGGTAGAGGTGCATCCCACATAGCAGCCGGGGCAGTACCTGCAGACCCTCCAATTTCTCTAGATCAGGACCAGGTCCTAGTGGTAGATGTTCCAGCAGGACCAGCTCAGGCACCACCTGTGCTTACTCTGATTCCTGTCCTTCAGGAGGTCCTAGATTCTACCAGTATGTACTGGCCTTGCTCAGGCCATCTCAATTTCTACGGCCGCAGCCACTTCTCAGGCCGGGGGAGGCACTCAGGCTCCCGCCGCTCGCACACCTGAGCAGGTTGTTCAGGGACTCCAGACACCGGGGGCATCACCAGTGTAGCCAGTTGCAGCTGCGCAGGACTATGTGGTTCATGTTATGCATGAGGATGAGCAGTGTAGATTAGAGAGATTTGGGAGACTCCAACCTCTATCTTTCAGTAGGGAAAAGGGTGAGTATGCACAGGGTTTCTTGGATAAGTGTTAGAGGATGCTCCGTACATCTGGTATTCTGGAGACCAGTGGGGTGCCATTGACTACCTTCCAGTTCTCCGTGGCTGCATTCAGTTGGTGGGAGGCTTACGAGAGGCGTAGGCTGATCGGCGCAACACCCATTACTTGGCAACAGTTCTCCATTGTCTTTCTGGAGAAGTTTATCGCTCAGTCTCGCCGACAGTTTGAGCAGCTTCGTCAGGGTGATATGTCTGTGACACAGTACGAGATGTGATTCTCGGAGTTGGACCGTCATGCTATCTGGTTGGTTCCCATGGATAGAGAGAGGATCATGAGGTTTATAGATGGCCCCACTTTTCAGCTTCGATTGCGTATGACTAGAGAGATAGTGTCTGGTGCTACTTTTGATGAGGATGTCGACATTCCTCGGTAGATTGAGATGGTTCGCGATCAGGAGAGGGTTGAGAGGGAGACCAGGCGTCCTCGTGGTCGGGGTGGATTAAGTGGTTCTCTTTATGGGGTCAGTTCCAACACAACAAAGGCCATACATTCAAGCATGTTCAATCAGCCCGCCCAGTTCACCGTGGTGCATCATCGAGCCATAGTTCTCACATTTCTCATCAGGGCCACTCATCACTCAATGCCCTCCCACCACATATTTCGTCCCGTGCTCCATCAGTTCAAGGCACCACCATGTCAGGTTCTTCTACCAGTTATCCCGGTGCTAGGGTGTCACGCACCAAAAGTCGAGGAGCGCCGACCGACGCTGAACCGAGTAAACCCGACTGAGCAAACCTTTTAGATTTCATTATACCCAAACTAATTCATGAGTTTATGAAAGTAATTCATTACGTCTTCCATTTCAATTTCATTAACAACTTCATTCACATTAATATTACAAGTTTATGGATTTAATATAAAACATATTATTTTGCTAAATACCAATATTTCTAGTTCCACTCCCAAAATCAAGCACCACCCACAAACTGTCTACGGAGCCTCTAAGTACAACTGAAGGGTAATAAGGAAATGCCTGCAACAAGGCTCCGGCTATACCTCAAAACATGGTAAGAAATGAACAATAGATACATGAGGACAAAAGGTTCAAGACCCCAAAATGAAGTGGGACTCACCAAATCAGCTGGAAGTGTATACTATACTGCTATCACTGATCGATGTCGCCTGCTGTGGAACCACATGTACCAATTAAAGATACAGCGCCCCCGAAACAAAAGGACGTTAGTCCCGTCGAATAACACTAGTATGTATAGCTAAAAGTCCACTTTCAAAATAGAATGTGCATTTAGGCAAAGGAAACACATAGAAAACACCAAGTCACAATAAAAAATATCTAAATAACCAATTGAAACATAATGATTTTCAAAGAACGAAAATAGTATATATATATTTGGTTGGGGGATCATTAGCACCGATATTCCATCGTATTTGTTAGCATGGAGTCCGATCACGCCTGATCGTCTAGGCCATCTCCCCACGGACAATGTGGTTTGACAAATGATGCGAAAGAAAGTTGTTACAAGAGTAGTACCACCATGTGCGCAACATGGAGTCTGATCTCCACCCGATCAGCTAGGTCGCCTTCCCACATATGCCGTGTGGGTTGGAGTTTTCTTTTCCAATTCACAAGTACCGGTTTCATCCCAATTTAGGAGAATAATTATAATTTCGCCAATATTTTAATTTCATAAATATCACAATCCACCCCAACAACAGCACGCGTAGTTTCAGGTGTGGGACTTATGACCCACCTCCCTTGGTTTTGCTAATGATGCTCCCAAAAACATTTTCAGTTTAGTTTGCACACAAAGGTAACCCATATATAGAAATGTATTCATCTCAGAATCTTTCACATTGTACAAATCTTTATTAGCATTTTCAACCTCTCACAATAGCAATATTTCCTTCGCTCTTTGGCCTTTCACGAGTTTCATTATTCATGGCATTATGGCCGCCTTTTATTATATTCCATACTTTCACTTCATTTAGTTTCAAGGATCACCACCAAATACCAACATATAGAACATTCCATAAATCATAAACCTTAAGTGCGTTAGTAATGGAACTTTTAACACAAAGGGTTCTTCCCAAAGAAGGAGATATACCAACCAACTATAGGAACACACATCAAAGTCATAAACAAGAAGTACACCAATTATCCATGAATTGCTCTTTTCCAATCATGATAATGTACAATTTCAACACCTGGGTATGTAACAATTCAGATCACATTGGATGTATGTCACGGCCGCAAATCCCAAGTCGGCCCCGATGGCGCCTAACATGGAACTAGGCTAGACAACAATCACATACTGACATAATATTTTCATAATTTTCAAAATGGTTCCGATATATCACAAAATTCTTTTGTTTAAGCAGTTCACAACAACAAAAATGAATAAAACAGTTTATACACTACCCCAAAACCTGGAGTCAACCGTCATGAGCATCTAAGAGTAGTACAGAATAACTCTATTTTCATAATATATCAAGACTCGGAACGAGGAACTAAATACAAAGTAAGAAAATGGGAAAAGAGATGTTGTGGACGCTGAACAGCTACCTCGAAGTCCCAAATTCGGCTCCACACGAAGGAAGAAAACTAGCGCTCGATACAAGCACCTGTATTTGCACACAGGGGTGGAGGGAGTAATGTGAGTACGCCAACTTAGTAGTAATGAAAATAAATCAAGTCTAAGCAGTAAGAAACACATAAGATCAAATCATCAATTCACAATAAGCACAACCGTTCTTTCCAACATCGTATACATTAAATCACTAGCTTTAAAAGCCAACTTTAGTAAAATCCTTTGAAAAGTGTGTTTTCCAACAATTTCAGAAAAATATCCAACGAGTTTAGTGTAAAATGATATAAATCATAAATAGCCCCTCGGGCCAAAATATGTATCACAAATCGCCCTCGGGTAAATCATCACTCAGAATCAGTAGCTCAGCATACCTCACAATCACTCAGTATCAGCCCTTCGGGCAACCTCACTGCCACTCATGCCTCCCAATCACTCGTCACTTGTCACTCGGCACTCGCATTCAGTAGGTACCTGCGCTCACTGGGGGTGTGTACAGGCTCCGGAGGGGCACCTTCAGCCCAAGCGCTAATATCAAGCCACCTCGTGGCATCTCATATCTTCACAATCAGGCACTCATCCTCACTCAGTCAGAAACTCTCAGTAAGCCTCTCGGGATATCAGTAAAACGGGGTACTCGACCCAAAACATCATTTTATATCCTAGAAATAGTGTAAATAAGGCTGAGTTTCGAAAACATTTAAACATAATATGACTGAGTGTAAATCATAAGTCAACACAGTGCGGAAATAGCAGTAAAAGCCCCCAAGGGGTCTAAATAAGTCGGCGCAAGACCCCAAACATGGCTTACAACCCAAATATAGCAATAGTTTTGAAAAACGATTTAACATATGACTTAAAGTAGATACGCAACTCAATAGTTGATGTGGAAAGAACGAAGTCCAAATCCAAAAATCAGTGCACGTCACAAACTCATCATCTGACATGTGCATCACTCCAAAAACAGTGAGAAAATACGAAGTCCGGGGTTTCATACCCTCAGAACAAGATTTATAGTCATTATTATCATCCGCGATGCTCTTGCCTCTTGAATCGGCTCCTGACGGCTCCGAATCTAACCAAACCAGATTATTATCATCAATATGCGCTAAAGGAGCAAAGCCTACTCGAAAATTATGAATTTTAACCAAAATTTCCGAAATTGGCTATATTTGACTCCCAGGTACTTTCAGTTATTATATTATCAGTTCACTTTTAGCTTTTAGTTATTCAGTTGCCTTACATACTCGGTACATTATTTCGTACTGACGTCCCTTTTGTTGGGGAAGCTACATTTCATGCATGTAGGTCCTGATAGACAGTTGTATAGACCTTCCTAGTAGACAAAGTCAAACATCAGCGTAGTTGCTAAGATCCACCTCCTCGGAGTTACCATGTCATTACCTTAGAATCCATTTTATATATACAGGTTTGTGGGTAGGCCAAGGCCCTGTCCTGACCATGTAAAGTTCAGTGATCCTTCGAGTCTTGTAGACGAGTCCTGTACATTTTTTTATCAGTATTGTGGCTTTGGCAGACCTATGTAGATGTTTAGTTTGATATTGCTGGTTGTAGATGTTATTTTTATATGATTTAGAATATGGCCGCATCGGCCTAACTTGAGGGTTACTCTTCCAGAGTTCACAATTACAGAGTGGTACGCAGGGAACGAGTATGGAACCGGGTGACGGCCATGCCTATTTAGGTTTAGGGCATGACATGATCCCACGTCACAACAATCCATATAGTCCCGACAACACTATCTCAACTAAACATTAGTCCTTCCACCCACTCTAATGAACCTTATAACCAAATTTTCACCATTCGATCATTTCCCAAAGACCCGACTCCCAAATCAACACACATTATCAAACTCAACCAGCTGCATCAACTCATGCCTACATCCACAAGGTACAACCACAGGACGTAGCACATCGTATATATGCCCATAAAAATATCTCCGACCACGAGTCGCCCAAAATCAAATCCAGCACCGGCAATTAATCTCATATCAGCTAGAACTCTTTTCCAAACATCCACAACACTAACAACGATACAAGAAACATAAAGATCCCATAACCATTCACTCAAATCAACAAGTCACATCTAACGCCATCGGGGCACATACCTCGCAAGCTAAAACCCAATAAGCATGACGCGAATATGTCTAACAAAAAGAAACAAATTAGATAACTACCAAACAAGCGCGATAGGCAGAAATGCCTATTAGTATCAGACTATGAATCAATTCCACAAGGGAGAAAAAACATATGAACTATTCACAAGGATTTCATCATAAAATAACTCTATCGCGGCACACAACCTGGTTCAAGACTATCAAGCCGCATTAAAACGCGAGGATCCCATCCTCAACTTTGAATCACAAGTAGAATACAAATCATACCAACCAAAACCTCGCACTAATTCAATTCCGCAAAATAAAATTACAACACGTAACGAACTCCCTATACCAGTAGAGCATCTAAATCACCAATGGTAACCAAACCATCTAGAAATCACATCAAACATACCGTAAAGAGAAACAAAAAGTCACTTCTAGTCTCATGGCTCTCAATAGTGAACAAAACAACATGATAGACACGTGCTACCATTATAGAATCTCCCAACAAGGGTAAACACATAAGTAGAGTACAAAATCACGAAGTTCACCCATATGTGAATCAAGATAGGAGTTCTCACCTTGATAAGAAGATTCAAATCAAAATAAGAATGATGCTCCTCTATAAAAAATAAAAATCATACCTACAACATCAGTATCTAGTGAAGCGACCTCAACCCTTCAATGGTAAGCATATCAATGGGTCGGGCCTCCCCTATAGGCCACCCTCTACCCGCATGCCTCCACCCCTCGTTGGCTGTGTAGGTGGAGTAGCAACTTGAATGAGGCCTATATCCTGAGTGCTTTAATGAAATCCACCTATCCCGTGTCTGGGACAATCACTCATGATGTTCCTAGTCTCACCATACTCACAACAACTCCTGTGTGGACGTGGCTGCTCGTACAGAGTTCGTGCTGGATAATTGGAATAAGCGCTGTAGGATCCTTGTGCCCGTGGTGCACTAAAAGATGACTGCCCAACATGAGTACCCTGACTAACTGGAGCCCCACTAGTATTCTGAAGTGCGGACTGGAGTTATTGCCCGAGCCTGCACCATAGTGGGCCATAGCTGAAGAGTAGATTCCACTAAATCCTTTAAAACCTCGAGACCTCTTGGTCTATTTGTCCTCCCTCTCCTCACCCCGAACCTCTAACAACCTGATAATCTCCACCAGGTACTGAAATGGAGTATCAGTATGCAACTCCCGAACGAAGCTTAATATAAGATCTAACTAAGCCCCTCAACAAATATGCGGACTTGCTCTCTAACTATAAGAACCAAAGTAGGTACATGACGAGATAACTCACCGAACCTGATGGCATACTCTGACACCGTCATGGTTCCCTAACGCAACTACTCGAACTTTATGCGCCACGTATCCTGGAGGGTTTGGAGAACAAAGTCCCTCAATGACATATTTGAAAATAAGATGGTGCTACATCAACTAGTCTACGCTCCTCATATACCTGCCACCACCGATATGCTGCCCCCCATAACTGAAATGTAGTAAATGCAACTCTGCTCACCTCCACAATGCCAATGTTGCAGAGAATATAGTGACACTTCTCTAGAAAGCAATGTCGGTACAACGATCCTAAAACCAAAGATCAATGCAGAAGATCCTAGCACGGACACCGTATCCCAAAAGCTCATAAACCGTTGTATTTCCTCTGAAGCACCCCATAATTCCGCAACCGAGATCCCACTTTGAAGAGACATTCTGTAAGTGTGAAGTTGTTTCTCTAACCTCTCTAGTATTGAAGTGTAGAATTAATAATGATGCAGAAATACCGCAAGTCCTAGTATTATCCCATACAAATAACAGATCTTAATAATATATAGATTTTTGGGAACCCTTTAATACCACATATACATCGTAGACCAGAACTGATATAACATATGACCCTGCATTCTGATCGTCGATAGTGGACTCCTCTGCTTGGCACGAAGCCATAGGACACAACATCTGATGATCCACAATACTAACTCTCATAGCTTGTACAACACCAATAATGAGATATCTCAAATCATCTACTAAGCACATGTCTATCCTCGTGACAGTCAAATTCGCTTGTTCCACTACCTTGAATGGTAATATGTACCTTTCACTTAGTAGATATCCCATACAAACCACATAGTCTCTAATACCACCCATCATCCTCAAATCATCATCCACCTCATGACCTTACCACGATCGTGACGATTAGGGAACCAAATAAATCTCCCCAAGCTCTTACTTATCAACTAGATGGTAGAAACCGTTGCATCCCCACGTGACACAACTGACTAGTCTCTCAATTCATCCGCATCTTCAGTCTCGACGACATATTCGAATAATGTTTGAGCATCCTTGGCTCTCTAGTAGCCCGTCCATCTCATCACGAACCATTCTGAGTGCATAATATCATACACGAGTGGATGCAAAGAATTATAAGATATATGCTTTAATCTAAATCAATGTCACACAATAAGGAATGAAAGAAGTGGAATTTCCTAATAGTTATATAGCCTCTCGAAGATAAGTATAAATGTCTCCGTACCAATACGCAAGACTCTACTAAAACTGCTTATGATTTGTAGCACCTATGAAACTACAGACTTGATACCAACTTGTCATGATCTGAATTTCCCATCTTAGGACGTCGTGATGGCACCTAGTATTTAAGACTAAGAAAGCCTAACACATGCTGCTTTTTTTTTTTTGGAATTTAGCTAACTTAACTACAAAACATTAAATAATAACTGTAACAAAATTGTTGAACCAACATCACTTGCCTAATCGCAAAACTGGTAGTACAAGTCATAATCATTTCTAAGAGTCACTAGAAATAACAAGTACACCACTATCTTAGAATAATAGGAACAATGAAAATAAAATATAACAAAAGGTGACTTCGGAGCTTGCGAACGTCAAACAGGTACATCTTGAAGTCTCCGGCAGCGAAGACATAAGTCTCAAACCAACTTGATCATAAGTACCTAGATCAACAAAAAAATGTGCAGAATCATAGCATGACTACACTAGAGCGGTACCTAGTATGTATCAAGCCTAACCTTAGTATAGTGACGAAGCCAGGTCACGACCCATACCAGAAATGTAAACACGTACATGATATAACATAAAGCTAAAAATGGGAAGAACATCAATTTAAGACCAACCGCAGAAGGATCACAAATTTATGTTCAATGGTGAAAATAATAGAAGCACAAATAGCAACAATAAATAACTAGGTAACGAAGCAACAACATAGCTAAAAATACAGATATGCATGGATTTAAGTAGGGAGAACCGGTAAAACTCAATCAATCAAGTCGTTCCTAATGCACAAATTCAAACAAGAATTACCCGAGGTACCACTCCTTGTAACCTTAAATCATAAGTCACAACATTTAAATCTTACATGTATGGCACCTCGTGCCCACATTTTTCAAATCACATTTGCATGACTAAAACCATGTGCCACCATGTACATTGTATCCATGTCAAATGATAATTAAAATTTTCAAGAGATTTAGTTATATACAATAAGGCACAATAACAACCTTGAATAATATAAGGAATCAAATAAGAAAATGAGTTTATTTTAGAAATCATTTGGGTGAAGAAAATAACATTTTTAAATGAAATAAAGCATTGGATAAGTTACCGAATAATATATATTTTGTTAAACTAAAACATAATAACGATTTTTAAGTAAATTAAAAACATCAGATAAGGTAAGGAGTTTAATTTAAGAAATAAACTAAAGTGAAATATGACAAATATTAAGAATAGTAAAGTACCAAATGAAACGGCGAGTTTTAACTTAAGAGTCACATAAGGTAATCATACTCAATATTCTTTTTAAAAACTGTTATGTTACTCAACTCAATAGGGTATGAGATAATGACTTCGTGTAGTAAATTCATATTTAAAATCAATTTACTTAGAAACTCCGGGAGCACAGATTGACATAATGGAGTAGTACAACAGTTCACGTAGGATTAATGACTCACACAAAGAAGAACAACAACAACAACAACAACATGTAAAACACAAAAAATCCATTGCAATGCACACCCAATCCCACCGTATCATCATTTATCAATATCAATCCTCTCTTATTCCACCATATTTTCAATAACTAATATCAAGTATCACGTATACAAATCACTGCGGCACGCAACACGATCCCATTATATCATCATTTATCGATATCATAATCATCCATTATTCCTCCCGTTGTGGCATGCAACCCGATCCACAAACAATTTCAAATATCCATAACTCAATTTACAGAACTTCTAAAATCCAAGGGTACGAATACATGGCAATAAAGGAATCACGTAATAATCAATGGAACACAACAAATATTATAAAAACAACAGGCAAGTAAAGCCCATGACAACTAAGTTGTGAAAGTAACACAGTTAAGACAAGTAGCAAATAACACGAAAAGGATGAGCAATTCAATATTTCCACACAAATAGCCCATGGCTCAACCACAATATGTACAAGAATTTCAACAATAACAAAATGAATGAGAATACTCAAAAAGGAAAAGTAACAATACAATAAGGAAGGCAATAACTTAAATTAAAGCATATAAGAGCAACATAACAAGTAAGATGTAGAACAAGTGCTAACAACATTGAATAAAGCATGTAAGAATAGATTAATGTCATGACCCAAAACATAGCCTGTCGTGATGACGCCTTACGTGGTACAAGACAATCCGATACTTCAAAATACTCCCAACACTCTTAATATTAAAAATAAACTAACACAAGTTTAAATAATCAAACCTCTCAAAAGCTGGAGAGAAAGTCAAAACCCAATACAGAAACTCCTAACATCGGGGTGTCACTAGGTACATGAGCGTCTACACGACACAAGTCTGAAAATACTGTCTATGAAAGATTGAAACTAAATAGATAAAGTTGAAAGATAGAGAGAGAGAGAGACAATGTCTGCGAATGTCGGGAAGCTACCTTGGAATCTCCAAATGATCAAGATACAAACAAGAATCAACACCCACCGTGCCCAAAAACAAGGGAAGCTACCTTGGAATCTGCTCATGAAGTGCAAGGTATAGCGTGAGTATAACCAACTTAGTAAGTAACAAGACTAAATGATTGACTGAAAGTAGTGACGAACTCGACAAGTATAGTTTAGAATAGAAATAACAGTGCAGTAATCTAGGCATGCTGGCAAGTTCAACAGTTAAACCCAGTGAAGGTAAGATAGATCAATTTTAAATGGTACAATGATTATGCCCTCTCTATAACTACATGACAAAGCACATGATATATGCAATGCACCACACTGGAATCCTCATGTACTCTCACTCCCGAAATACTCAATCACGCAATACTATATATGGTCAATCTAGCACAGGGAAGATCCACCCCTTGTGTGTGTATGTGTATATATATTGACTAACAGTCATTCACTCAGTACTATATAAGGACAATCCAGCCCAGGGAAAATCCATCCCCAAATATACATGATTCGGGCAAGATCCATGCCTAGGGAAGATCCATCAGTCAATATAAATCGACAGCGCTCATTGTGGGTGTGCAGACTTCGGAGGACTCCTTCAGCCCAATCGCTATAATAAGCTAGATACATGCATAATAAATAAAACATGTTGCGACGTGCATCCCGATCCCATAAATATCACTCACAATCTAGCTCCCGGCCTCACTTAGTCATCAATCTCTACCGCCTCTCGGACTCTCAAAAATCATGATAATCAACCCAAAAAGCAATGATATAATGTACCAATTAAGAACAATGGAGACTGAGATATAATATACAAGTAAATCTATGACTGAGTACAAAACAACAATTTTGGCAGATAATTCAGCATGTAGCACAGCCTTTATAGGGTACCTACAGTACCAACACATAGCCTAAACATGATCTCTAACATGATTTGCAGTTCAATTTCTATAACACATGGAGAATACTCGGATAACAACAGATTATTCAACTATACAACTCCTTGGAATTGGCCAAGTCATAATTTTTACCGTGCATTTCCACACGCTCGTCACCTAGCATGTGTGTCTCCTCCACGACCTATCACGCCCCAAAACCGAGGGATGAGACCGGCGCCCAACCGGATGATCCCGGTCAAGCGGAGCCCAACGCGTTACCTCATGCACAATATACAAATTTATAATGAATTTACAACCAAATTTTCACATTTTCCTCTTTTAAAGCTTCAACATTTGATAATTCCAAAATATACAAACTAAGCATAATATTTCCAACACGGGACCACGGTTACGAATAGTTACAACTACTACCCAAAATATGTATATACAACCCACACAGTGTCTATGGTGCCTCTAAGAGTAGTAGGAGTTTACACAATTCTTGCCGGCAACAAGGCCCCGGATATACCTTAGAAGACATAAAATATGCAAAAGAGATGATATATACTACACACGGCCCAGAGAGGAAATGGGGCTCACCAGAACTGCTAGAGAGATGAAGAGGAGGCACCACTAACGGCGAATCAAGCTACCTGCTATAGAACCACCTACATCCATATAGAAGATGTAGCGCCCCCGGCAAAAGGGACGTTAGTACCATTGAACAGTACTAGTATGTATAAACAAACTTTACTCTATGTAAAATAGAGCAATACACATATATGAGGCAGTTAAAGAAACCCAAACAAATATTGCACAGGGATTCAGAGAATCACAAATGAGGTTTCCAAAGTTTCTTATTTCAATTGTTTCCCCTGTTGTGGCGCGCAACCCAATCCCACCTTACAATCATATTCCACCCTTATTTATTCTGTTGCGGCGTACAACCCGACCCCATCTCACAATCACATTACACCCTTATTACTTCTGCTGCAGCGTGCAACCCGATCCCACCTTACATTTCTGTTGCAGGGTGCAATCCGATACCACCTTACATTTCTGTTCTGGTGTGCAGTCCAATCCTACCGTACAATCATATTTCACAGCAACAACCACCAACAGTTATACCACAAGGATCTTTATCATGCAGAACATAAGTTCATATCAACCAATAACTATGTGAAATCAAGGCACAATGATCCTTACCAATAAGTAATTCATATATGGTATTGCACCAATCATTTAACTCAATAAAACCAGTCCATATTTACTTTCATCAATTGCTACACAACCTTTAGCACTTTGATACATTCAACAATGTAGTTAGTAGCAACCTCAACCAATAATTCAATCACAAAGATTCTCATTGTCAAGGATATTCATTCGTAATAGCCAAGTAACCATATGGAATCAAGGCCACTGAAATCTTTATCAAAAAGTGAGTCATATACGATATGCCATCAACATATAGCTCAAATTATTGATCCTCGTTTCCTTTCCATTATTTACTACACAACATTTAGCACTTATATACATTTAACACTTTGATTCGTTATCATTTCTTTCGTTTTACAGCACATTCTCTCATACTGATGTATTCAACATTTAACAAGCTTTGCACATGATAGAATAAGCACAAAGAATCACATTTTCGCAAGGTCATATAACATGGTAATCGACTAAGAAATTCAAATAACAAAATCTTATACCTCGACACAGCAGGCAATCAATTCACATATGCTCAAGCAAGAATTTCATACCGAGTATTTGGACACCAACAAGATGACTCTACAAAGATTAAAGTTAACCACACATACCTTTAATAGGAATTCCACTTTAATTTTATACCACAATTCACCGGACCTTCTAGAACCCTCAATCTAGTTCACAATGTGGCATAATTTAACTTAGAATTAGGAATAACGATCATGTCTTGAACTCACTTGAGCATTCTTTCAAACACTAGGTGTTCCTTTAGATTAAATGTCCTCTTTTTAGTGAGAGATTACTCTAACCCATTTTCTTTTACTAGATTATGACTAGTTGGTTACATGCATGCAAGACTCCTACCCCCATCTTCATGAAATCACCTAACCATGTTTCATTTTAACAAAAATCTGGAAATTAAGGTTGATGGGGTAGAAGCTTACCTCTTATGGTGAAGAAAATGGTGTCCTACTTGATTAGTTCCAAGCTTGAGTGATGAAGGAGGATCAAATTTGATGAAGTTTGACTCTCTCTCTAGAACCCACTCTCTCCTCTCTCTAATTTTTCAGAAAATAGGCTTAAAATGAAAGGGGTAAGTGTTTTAATGAACAGGGGATAGGGTATAAAATTAGAAATTTAACAGTCCCGAAGCAGAAATACGGTCAGGAATGCGATTGCATTCTTGCTATGCGGTCCGCATTCCTGTCGCATAAATAACCCTCAAATGGGCCAAAAAGAAAAGTAGACTGCCCAGGCATACGACCACTATGCGGTCCGCATACCTGTTATGCAATAGCATAGTGCGTCGCATAACTCCCTCCGTAAAAGTCAAGGTGCAATAATGTGACAACTATGCAGCCCGCATTCGTGAAATGCCATTGCATTCTAGGCCGCATAGCTGTCCTCAAAATGGACAGCAAACTGTCCAAGTATGCGACCACTATGTGGTCCGCATACCTGATATGCAATCGCATACTGAACCGCAGACCTGCGCAAATCTGGAAAATTATATATTTTAAGTCCCGGGGTACTTTTTACTCAAAAAGGGGTCCGTTTTAAGAATTTCTACAGTTATAACAACACGGGGACCTATTTAGGCATTATTTTTAGCCATAAGATTTTACGGGTCTTTACATTCTCCCCCACATAAAATCATTCGTCCTCGAATGAGGATCGGGGAATCACTAGAGTAGGAAAAACACAAAATAAGCCAACCCCAAATTTTTACTAACTCCGATATTTCCTAAAAATTTCCCCAGAGATTCCTTTGCAATTAGGCCTATCTACCTGTCAGAGAGCCCCCAAAACACATGTTTAACCAATTCCACACATTACCAGTTACTCTATCAACTTGCACATAATCTGATCATTCAACAAGCTACATGTAATACAATTACTTCCACAAACCTCACATAGTTCGGTTAACTCCACAAATTTGCACATAATTCAACTATTACAATGGGTTGCACATTTCAGCTATTACAATGAGTTTCAAATAATCCAACTAATCACAACAACATAACCTTTATGGCACAAAGTTTGAGAAGTCACAATAGTAGGGTAATTAGGGGAATGGAGTGTTCTTGCACAAAATTTAACACAATATATAATTTCTTAGGAACGACAACTTTCAAAACCACTAACGGACTTATTCAAACAAGTGAGGATATTTCTTTTTCATTTCATTTTCCGCTTCCTATGTGGCTTCTTCGACTTGTTGACTCCGCCATAATACTTTTNATATGACAATCCTTCATTAATTTCAACCGTCTCAACCGGCACAATGGCGGATGGATCCCCAATCACCTTCTTCAACATGGACTCATGAAACACTGGGTATACTAATGACATCTCAGGGGGCAATTCCAGCCTATAAGCCACCTATCCTATCCTTTGAGCAATCCTATATGGTCTGACATACCTTGGGCTCAATTTCCCTTTCTTCCCAAACCGCATCACTCCCTTCATGGGAGACACCTTCAAGAATACCCAATCATATACTTGAAACTCCAAATCTCTTCGACGAACGTTCGCATAGGATTTCTGATGACTCTGAGCAGTCTTCATCCTTTCCTGAATGACTTTAACTTTTTCCATGGCTTGGTGCACAAGATTCGGTCCTAGCAGTTCCGCCTCACCAACCTTGAACCATCAAATCGGAGACCTACACCTCCTTTCGTACAATGCCTCAAATGGGGCCATCTGAATACTAGTATGGAAACTGTTATTATAAGAAAATTCTATAAGCGTCAAGTGATCATCCCAACTCCCCTTGAAATCTAATGCACAAGCCCGTAACATATCTTCAAGCGTCTGAATGGTCCGCTCTGCCTGCCCCTCTGTCAGTGGGTGGAATATTGTGCTGATATTTACCTGTGTACCCAAACCTTGCTGAAATTTCTTCCAAAAGTTAGCTGTGAACTGGGCCCCTCGATATGAGATAATAGATACTATAGTGCCATGGAGTCTGACTATTTATTTGATATACAATTGAGCGTACTGTTCTACAGTATCGTTGGACTTGACTGCAAGAAATGAGCTGATTCATGAGTCGATCCACTATCACCCAAATCGGGTCGAACCTACGTGGGTGCAAGGTAACCTCACCACAAAGTCCATATTGATCATCTCCCATTTCCACATTGGTATTTCCATAAGCTGCGTCAACCCACGGGGCCTCTGATGCTCGGCCTTCACTTGCTGACAATTCGGACACCTAGCCACAAAGTCCGCCACACACCTCTTCATACCATTCCACCAATAAATCTCTTTGAGATCATGATACATCTTAGTAGAACCTGGGTGTACTGAATACCAAGAATTGTGAGCCTCTTCCATTACCCTTTCCCAAAGATCATCCACGTCCGGAACACATAGCCTCCCTTGGCACCGCAAAACACCGTCATCATTGCCAAGTGAAAATGTTGTAGCTTATGATTCAGAATTGCCTCTCTCAACTGTACCAACGATGGATCTCTGAATTGTTTTTCCTTGGTTTCCGTTACAAGAAAAGACTCCCTTCCGTTACGCACCACGACATTCCCTTCATCTGAGTCTGAAAGACATACCCCTAGACTGGCCAACTGATAAACCTCCCGAGCCAAAAGCCTCTCACCTGCTTCTAAATGAGCCAAGCTACCCATGGATTTTCGATTAAGAGCGCCGGCTACCACATTGGCCTTTACTGGATGGTACAAAATATTCATATCATAATCCTTGAGCAATTCTAACAACCTCCACTGCCTTAAGTTCAACTCCTTTTGTTTGAATAAATATTTAAGACTCTTGTGGTTTGTGAACACGTCCACATGGACCCCATAAAGATAATGCCGCCAAATCTTCAATGCAAACACCACCGCCGCGAGCTCCAAATAATGCGTGAGATAATTCTTCTCGTGAATCTTGAGTTTCCTAGAAGCATGTGCTATAACCTTCCCGCATTGCATCAACACACACCTGAAACCAACCCTTTAAGCATCACAATAAACCACAAATCCCTTTGTACCCTCTAGAAAGGTCAACACCAGCGCCGTAGTCAATCTCAATTTCAATTCTTGAAAACTCTTTTCACAAGCATCGGACCACTGGAACTTAACCGCCTTCTGCTTCAGCTTAGTCAATGGGGAGGCGAGGGTAGAGAATCCCTCCACAAATCTTCGATAATACCCAGCTAGACCCAAGAAACTGTGAATCTCGGTTGGGGTCGTTGGTCTAGACCAATCCTTTACCGCTTCAATCTTTTGGGGATCAACCCGAATCCCTTCCCTGGAAACAACATGGCCCAAAAAGGTGATTGATTCTAGCCAAAATTCACATTTTGAAAACTTTGCATACTACTGGTGTTGATGAAGAGTCTGCAACACTGCCTTGAGGTGAGTAGCATGATCTTCCAGACTTCGCGAATAAAAAAAGATATCGTCAATGAAGACAATCACAAAGGAGTCAAGAAATGGTTTGAAAACCCGATTCATAAGAACCATAAAAGCTGTTGGGGCATTGGTTAGCCCAAAAGACATTACCAGAAATTCAAAGTGCCCATATCGAGTCCTGAAGGCAGTCTTAGGAATATCCTACTCCCTGATCTTTAACTGGTGATACCCGAACCGCAAATCAATCTTTGAGAAGAACCTAGCACCTTGCAACTGATTAAACAAATCATCTATCCGAGGCAATGGGTATTTGTTTTTGATGGTGACCTTGTTGAGCTACCGATAATCAATACACATCCGAAGCGATTCGTCTTTCTTTCTGACCAAAAAGAACCGGTGCGCCCCAAGGCGACACACTTGGCCGAATGAAACCTTTTTCTAGTAGATCTTTCAATTGCTCTTTTAACTCTCTCAATTCTGCTGGCACCATTCGGTAAGGTGGAATAGATATTGGCTATGTATCTGGAAATACATCAATCCCAAAATCAATTGCTCTATCTAGTGGAATCCCAGGAAGCTCGTCCGGGAATACTTTAAGAAATTCATTCATTACAGGCACAGATTCAAGAGCAGGCACCTCTGAAGTGGTGTCCGCAACCCGGACCAAATGCTAGATGCACCCTTTTCTAATCATCTTTGAGGCTTTAAGGTAGGAAATAAATCTACCTCTTGGCACAACATTATTCCCCTCCCACTCGATAACTGATTCATTAGGAAACTCGAGCCTCATAATTTATGTTCGGCAGTCGATTTTAGCAAAGCACAAATAGAGCCAATCCATCCCCATAATTACATCAAAATCTACCATTTCTAACTCAATAAGATCGGTCGTGGTATCCCGACCACGCACCGTGACAACACAATTCCTATAAACTCGCACGGTCATAATAGAATCACCAACCGGAGTCGACACAGACCTCATGAAGATGTTCGGGTTCTATCCCAAAACTTGAAGGAATAAATGGAGTAATATATGACAAAGAAGACTCGGGATCAATAAGAGCATAAACATCATGTGACTGAACAGTTAGAATACCTGTGACAACATCTGGAGAAGCCTCCGCACTTTGGCGACCACTCAAGCCATAGAACCGACTGGGTCCCCCTCGACCCCGGGCTCCACCCCTAGCTGTACCGCGCCCTACTGGAGCTGGAGGGTGTGTTGAAGATGTAGCGGTTGAAGAACTGGATGGGTGAGCAGTGCACCTACCCGTGCCCAGACAGGGTGCATGACAGTCTCGCTGAACGTGGCCTCTCACCCACACCTATAGCATACTGGTATATCCAAGTAACAGGGCTCAGAATGAAACCTCCCACACATAGGGCATGGGGCCCTCCGCTGCTGCTGGAACCTCCCACCTGACGACCCGACTGATGAAACCTCCTACTGTCTGAACCTGATCCAACGCTACCTCCCTGCTGATAACTGTGCCTTGGTGGCGGCGCACTGGCTGAGTACTGAGGATAAGACTGAGATGGCCCTAATGACCCTTTCCCAAGGACTGACCTCCCTCCTCCAACTTAACTCCCATGGTTGCCCGCTGACCGGGCCCTACTACTGCTCTCCCTCTCCATTCTTATCTTTAATTTCCGAGCCTCCGTAGCTTGGGAAAATCCCACAATCTTCCCCTAGTTCATATCTGAATGCAGAGCAGCTGTAGTAGCTTCATTAATAACCAATGGACCAAGGCCCTGAACAAACCGACAAACTCTAGCCTCCATAGTAGACACCATGTGAACAACATATTTGGACAAGCGCACAAACTCCATATGACTCCCACACACTCATGTTGCTCTGCTTAAGGGCCTCAAACTCTGTAGCACGGGCTGCCATAATCTCGGCAGGCAAGAAATGATCCATGAAGGCATCCACAAGCTCCTCCCACCTCACCGGAGGGCTCCTCTCTCCACAGAAACTCTCCCACATTTCAAACCACGAATATGCCGCTCCCTTCAGACAAGATCCATGTCCAAAGAAGATCCATCCCTAAATAACATCACTTCAGACAAGATCCATGTATAGGGAAGATCCATCCCTCAATATCATCACTTCGGACAAGATCCATGTCTGGGGAAGATCCATCCGACCAATATCAATGCGCTCACTGGGAGTGTAAAGACTCCGGAGTGGCTCCTCTTAGCCCAAGTGCCATAACAAGCCAACAAAGGCATAATCAGAATATCGCTGCGGTGTGCAGTCTGATCTCATACATATCTCTCAATAACAGGCTCTCGGCCTCACTCAGTCATTACTCTCCAGTCTCGCTCATGTGGGCTCACAGATGCATGAACTAGCCTGAATCAGTGATAATGTACAACATTTAGCAATTACCGAGACTGAGACATGATATGATATGCTATAACAGGACTGAGTAAATATAAAGTCAATAAAAACACGTAAGGAGACGGCGATATAGGACTACTAGGGTCTCAGCATTTTCGGCGTGAAGGCTTACCATTGTACTTAGCATGATTTCTAGCATTTTGACATTAACCACATAAATAGAATTGCGGATATCAGTCTGTAATAGCTACTAGACGGTGCCATGGGATGAGCCAGGCCACAAAACTCGGTGTACGCCCGCACGCCTGTCACTTGGCATGTGCGTCACCTAAATATGCTAAGGTATCAAGTGATAAGGTATGTACGCCCGCACGCCTGTCATTAGATAGTAGATAGTTCGGGGTTTCGAACCCTCAAAATAAACTTTGGAAGCGTTACTTACCTCAAACCGGCAAAAATCCTAGCCCACAATGCCTTTGCCTCTAGACTCGGCCTCTGATTGCTCCAAATGTAGCCAAACCAGTTTAATATCATCAATATATGCTAGGGAGACGAAACTCATTCAAAAATTATCAAAATTAAGCACAAATCATTAGCCAAACCCGACTTCCGGGCCCACGTATCGAAATTCGATAAAAATCACAAAACTAGAATTCTTATCCTCCCACGAGTCTATACATACCAATAACATCAAAATCGGACCTCAAATGTCCATTCAATTCCCTAAAAGTATTCCCAAAATTTTCTCCCATTTTCCTCAATTTCCACTCTAATTTCTCAAACTAAGTGATGAAAATCAAAACTAAATCATAGAATTAACCCAAACGTGAGTGAAGAATACTTGCCCCCAATTACTCCACTAAAAATCTCCTCAAATTTCACCTTCTCCCGAGCTCTCTAATGGTCTTTGAGATATTGGACTTAAACCCTCATTTTTGGATATAAACTTTCTGCCCAGGTGCATTACCCACTTCGATCACGGAAATGGGCACGTGATCGTGATGAACAAAAATGACACTGCCCAAATTACACCCTACACGATCGCATAATACCATTCGCGATCGCGTTGCTCACTGCTAACTCCCTCACGCGAACGCAGAACTGACCTCGCGAACGTGAAGAGGCAACCATCCTGCCTCAGCTCGGACCCAACACTACGCGATCGCGTGCTCCCCTACGCGAACACGATGCTCCACTTGCCTCACCCTATGCGAACGCAGACCCATGCCCGCAAATGCGAAGAAGAAACAAACAGCCTCAGACCTTCCCTTACGCGATCACATCCTTCACTCCGCGATCCCGATGAAAGGAAGAGACACCAGATTCAGAAAACACACCAGAACTGAAATCGTGGAGAAATGTAGCCTGAAATAAATCTAAAACACGCCCCAGGCCGTCGGGACCTCAACCAACCCTGACAAAAGGTCCCATAACATCATCCAAACTTAGTCGAGCCTTCGAAACCCTCGAAACAACGCAAAAACGCCAAATCCACCTCGGATTCAAGCCTAAGAACTTAGAAACTTCTAAATTTTGCCAAAGGTGCCGAAACCACCCAAAACACGTCTGATTGACCTGAAAATTTGCACACAAATCCAAAATGATAATACAAACCTATCTCAACTTCCGAAATTCCATTCTGACCCCGATAGTTAATTTTCCACTATCGACCGGAAATTGGCAAAAACTAAATTTCACCAAATCAAGCCTAATGCTACACCGGACCTTAAAATAACATTTTGAACACACTCCTAAGTCCCAAATCACCTAACGAAGCTATCCGAGCCGAAAACCCTCATTCCGAGGTTGTTTACCTAATAGTCAACTTCCGGTTGACTTTTCTAACCATAAGGCCAACTTAAGAGATTAAGTGTCTCATTGCTCACCACGAAAACTCCGAACCTAAACCAACCATCTCAACACAACATTATTAAGTTAAATAACACATGACTAATGTTGAAACATGGGAAACGGGGCTAATCTCACGGAACGACCAGTCGGGTCTGTGATGACCCAAAAACGGGTCATCTTGTGTAAATTTAGTAAAAACTATGTTCCGAGGCCCCGAAAGCCTCCGTTAATCTCACTTCAATGTGCATGCACATCCCGAGTGCGTAGCCGGGAAGTCCTTATGTGGAAATGTGTTGAACTGTTGAATTTATGATAATTAATGGAAAAGCATTGACTCTAGTCAACATTTTTGGTAAAAAGACCTGGACATTTGATTTGACGGTCGCGGAGGTTCCGTAGGAAAATATGGGACCTAGGTGTATGCTCGGAATCGAATTCCGAGGTCCCAAGCCTGAGAAATAAATTTTTAAAGAAAAGTGTTTTCTTAAAATAAGAAAGACTTTTGAAAATGAACTCTGATGTGAGATCTAGGTTACTGGGCCCGTATTATGGTTCTGATGCCTGAAACGGGTTAAATGTGTGTTATGTGAGTTATCTGTAAAATTTGGAAAGAAACGGACTTGATTTGAAGTTTGAGGAAATTCTATGGATTTTTTAGTTTAATTCACTGTTTTGATGTTATTTTGATGGTTATAGTACTCGAATAAGTTTGTAGGATGATTTTGAAGTCGTGTGTATCTTTGGTTTTGAGCCCCGAGGGCTCAGTGAGTTTCGGGTAGGTGCCGGGATGCAATAGAGTTGGAAAAATCTGGTGTGTTGCTCTGTTTCTGATGTCCAGTCATTTCTTCTCCGCGATCGCGGTGTGTGCACGCAATCACGATGTGTATTTTAGGAAGGGGGTCAATTTTCTTTGCGCGAATCACAAAGATCTGAGTGCGAACAGGGAGCCTCGGGATTTAGCTCTACGCGATCGCAATCCCTTGTTCGTGATCGCGTAAGTCTCTTGTGGGGTTGGGGGACAGGGCAGCAATTTTTCTATGCGAACGCGATCTCTCGTTCGTGATCGCGTGGGTCCACGTTCTTGTTCTTTGTGATCGCAATCCCTTGTTCACAATCGCATAAGTTTAAAACATAGTACTCTCCGCGATCGCAACTCCTTTTCCGCGATCGCGTAGAGTAAAATCGCTCAGTGAATAAAGTCTAAAAAACATAATGTTATTTCGGGATATCCACTTCTTCATCAATTCCTTCTTCTCCAAAACCCCACTGATGACCCCCAAGCTGGATTTCCTCCATAACCACTTGGGTAATTGATCTTAACACCAATTTCTTCCACTTTTTTTCCCTCATCACTAGAATCTAAGCCTAAAATCCTAAAATCAAAGTAGCAATTACGGGTTTTGGGTAGAGTTAGGGTTTCTGGAATTTTGGGTAATTCAACCTCAATTTGGGGTCGAATTTCAAAACAAATCATATATTTGAACTCGTGGGGGTATGGGTGATCGGGTTTTGGTCCGAGCCTTGTGTTTATACCAAGCGGGACCGGGGTCGAATTTTGGTATTTTTGGAAGAATGCTAGAAAATGGATAATTAGGCTATGGGATCGATTTATTGAGGCATTATTGATATATGTAAGTTAATTATGTCTAGATATTGTTGTTCCGGAGTTGAATCCAAAAGGAAAGGCGGTGTTAGAGGCTTGATTGCTATTTTTGGACCCGAGGTAAGTGTCTTGCCTAACTTTGGTGAGGGAATAGGTATTGTATGCTATGCGTTAAGTGTTTATCTTTTTCAATGTATAGGTGAGGTGACGAGTACCTATTCATTGCGTGTCAAGAATGCCCGTGAGTCTATTTTTGATAGAAATCTTATTATTACTTCCATGTTCGTTATAATATGCAATTGTCTCTACTTGGAAGTTGATTATTGTTGAAAACTCTGGTTGATGAACTCATAATGTATTGGTTCGATTGAGAACCCAATTGTAAAGGATATATTTGAAATGATTGGTTATGGCTGAGACCCTTGCCGGGCAATCGTTATGATATTGACTGATACTTTCCCCTTGCCGGTTGATTTTGAATTGTATTTCCACTATGCTGCATTTCTTGCCATTGATATCGTCATTGTTCTGGTGGAGAAGAGTGTAAAGCACGAAGGGTGATGTCGTGCCATGATTTACATTGATTACATCATAATTTGCATAGTGAGGAAGATAGTAAAAAGCACGAAGGGTGATGTGGTGCCGATTGATTGCTATTTATGCACGAAGGAACATTCTGTCCCGTGATTGTGATGTTTTATGCACGAGGGGACATTCCGTGCCATGTTTATGTTGTTTATGCACCGAGGGGACATTCCGTGCCATATTTTATATTGTTTATGCACGAGGGGACATTCCGTGCCATATATTGTTTATGCACGAGGGGACATTCCGTGCCATGTTTATGTTGTTTATACACGAGGGGACATTCCCTGCCATGTATATGAGTTTTATGCACGAGGGGACATTCCGTGCCATATCTTATATTTTTATGCACGAGGGGACATGCCGTACTGTTTCTTTTCACTGTTTAATTTGTGTTGTCAATCCCCGTTATTATTTTCTAATATTTTAGACTGTTGTTTTAATTTCCGTCATTCCAGTATTTGCTATCTCTTACCCCCAACATGTTATTCCCCGTAATTGTATTCTTCTTTAGTTTCTACTATACTATTGAACTGCACAGGTACAATTTGTTGTCGTGTCCTAGCCTCGTCACTACTTCGCCGAGGTTAGGATCGACACTTACTCAGTACATGGGGCCGGTTGTACTAATGCTACACCTGCACTTCTTTATGTTGTGCAGATTACGCAGCCAGACCCAGTGGACATCGCTAGTGGGAGTTTCCTTCAGTCCATCCCAGACGACACTGAGGTAGTTTCGCATGGCGTTCGTGGATCTCAGTGTCCCTGTCTATATTTCATCCTGTCTTGCATGTGTTTTCCCGATAGATACACCATTTTATTTTGAAACTGTTATTTTTAGTCAAATCTTAGACTAGTTCGTGAGGTTGTGGCTCCACTTCTGGGTTGTACTTAAAGGGGATTTTTGCGTTGTTAGCTATTGTTATTTAGAATTATGTTAATGCTTCCGCACTTTATTTCAGTTATATAGTCAGTGTTGATTATTTTCACTTGGTAATAAATCAATACAGTTGACACGTTGGCTTACCTAGCGGGTGCAACATTAGGCGCCATCACGGCCTGAAGGTGGGATTTTTGGTCGTGATAAGTTGGTATCATAACACTAGGTTGCTTAGGTCTCAGAACTCATGGACAGACTTGGTAGAGTCTGAAGGATCGGTACGGAGACGTCTGTACTTAACCCCCAAAGGTTACAAAGTTAGGAATAACTTAACTTTTCTAATTTTCTATCGTGCAATTTGAAATTCTAAATGCTCATTGAGTTTCAACTCTATCCTCTCGCAGATGGTGAGAACGCGTGCTTCCTCATCTACCGATCAGCAGCCCGGCTCTCCTGTTGCAGCTCCTACGAGGGGCCGAGGTTGTATTAGAGACTGAGGCAGTGGCAAGGCTTAGCCCAGAGCAGCAGCCCCAGTAGGGGACCCACAAGTGGACTTTGCCGATGAGGTTCCTACTCAGACAGTTCCAGTCGGACCATCTCAGGTCCCAGAGGGGTTCATTGCCACCTCGGTGCTTCAGGACGCTCTAATCCGGTTAGTGGGGCTCATGGAGTGTGTGGCTCAGGCCGGTCTTCTTCCTACTACACCAGCCGTCTCTCAGGTTGGAGGAGGGACCCAAACTCCTGCTACTCGCACACCCAGAGCAGCTAGATCCTTAGCTCAGTCAGGCATTGTGGCCCTGGCAGTTGAGGGAGCAGCTATGTCGGCAGATGTTTTATGGAGATTGGATAAATTCACCAAGTTGTTCACTACTACATTTACTGGTTCACCATCAGAGGATCCCCAGGATTATTTGGACAGATGTCACGAGGTTCTTCAGAACATGGGCATAGTAGAGTCCAATGGAGTTGATTTTGCTACCTTTCGTCTTTCGGGTTCCACCAAGACTTGGTGGAGAGAGTATTGCTTGACCAGGCAAGCTGGGTCTGCACCATTGACTTGGGCTCAGTTCTCCGAGTTATTCGTGGGGATGTTCCTTCCAGTTACTCAGAGGGAGGATCTTCGGAGACAGTTTGAGCGCCTCCAGCAGGGGTCCATTTCTTTCACTCTGTATGAGACCAGGTTCATCACTCTAGCTCGGCATGCTATTATGATACTCCCTACTGATCGTGAGAGAGTGAGGAGGTTTATTGATGGTTTGGCTCAGCCCATCATGCTTCAGATGGCCAAAGAGTCAGGTACTGATATTTTGTTCCAGGATGCGGCCAATGTGGCCAGGAGGATTGAGATTATTATGTCACAGGGTGGTGTTCAGGGGGCTGACAAGAGGCTCCGTCACTTCGGTCGTTTCAGTGGAGCCTCATCTGGGGGCAGGGATTCATCAGGCAGAGGCCATCCTCCCAGACCCTATCATTCGGCACTTCAGGTAGCTCACAGTGCACCGCCAGCTCCTATTGGTGCACCACCAGTGCCTATCAGTGCACCGCCACTTCAGAGTTTCCAGGGTGGTTATCAGGGTCGACAGGGCCAATTCCAGAGTCAGCAGCCACATCAGTAGAGGCCTTGTTATACTTGTAGAGGATTGGGGCATATTTCCAGGTTTTGCCCCCGAGGTTCTGGTGGGTCTCAGTATGAGGGTTCCCGTGCCATGGTTCCCGCATCAGGTGCACCCTCACCCCCTCAGCTAGCTAGGGGTGGCGGTCGGGGTGCCAGAGATAGAGGTCAGACTCATAGAGGTGGAGGACTTTCCACTAGAGGTAGAGGTCAGACTATAGTAGGTCGACCCAGAGATGATCAGATTGGAGGGGCTCAGCCCCGGTGCTATATTTTTCCTGCCAGGCCTGATGCCGAGGCTTCTGATGTTGTTATTACAGGTACAGTTTCACTTTGCAGCCGAGAGGCTTCAGTGTTATTTGATCCGGGTTCTTCATTCTCCTATGTATCTTCATATTTTGCCCCTTATTTGAGTATGCACCGTGATTCCTTGAGTACTGCTGTGCATGTGTCTACACCGGTGGGTGATTCTATAGTTGTAGATCGATTCTACCGTGCTTTCTTAGTCATTGGTGGTATGGAGACTCAGGTTGATCTTTTGCTTCTTGATATGGTTGACTTCGATGTTATATTGGGGATCAATTCGTTATCCCCCTATTATGCTATTCTGGACTGTCATGCCAAGATAGTGACCTTGGCTTTGCTAGGGGTGCCTCGTTTGGAGTGGAGGGGGACTCCTAGTCATTATTCTGGTAGAGTTATTTCTTATATGAAGGCTCCGCGCATGGTCGAGAAGGGTTGTTTGGCCTATCTGGCCTATGTTCGTGATTCTAACGCCGAGGTTCCTTCCCTGGAGTCTGTGCCCGTGGTTCGTAAGTTTCCAGAGGTATTCCCTGTTGAACTGCCGGGTATGCCACCCGACAGGGATATTGATTTTTGCATTGAGTTAGCTCAGGTGCTTCAATGTTTTCCAAGATTGACTTGAGATCTGGTTACCATCAGCTGAGGATTAGGGCGTCTGATGTCCCTAAGACAGCCTTTCACACTCGTTATGGGCATTATGAGTTCTTGGTGATGTCATTTGGGCTGACAAATGCCCCCGTTATTTTTATGGAGTTGATGCACCGAGTATTCATGCCTTATTTGGACTCATTTTTGATTGCTTCCATTGATGACATATTGATATACTCTCGCAGCCGAGAGGAGTATGAGCAGAACCTTAGAGTCGTCCTCCAGACTCTGAGGGATAGTCAGTTGTATGCAAAATTCTCCAAGTGTGAGTTTTGGTTGGGTTCAATTGCATTTCTAGTCCATGTGGTATCATCAGAGGGTGTTCAGGTGGATCCCAAGAAGATTTCAGCAGTCAGGGATTGGCCTAGACCCACCTCAGCGAAAGAGATCTGGAGCTTCTTGGGCTTAGCAAGTTACTATCGTCGGTTTGTGGAGGGATTTTCATCCATAGCATCCCCGATGACCAGGTTGACTCAGAAGAGTGCTTAGTTGAGGTGGTTTGAGGAGTGTGAGGCGAGCATTCAGAAGCTCAAGACAGCCTTGACACGGCACCAGTGTTAGTTTTGCCCACAGGTTCAGGATCGTATACCGTGTAATGTGATGCTTCACGGGTTAGGGCTTGGTGCAGTGTTGTTTAATGATGGCAAGTTTATAGCATATGCATCTCGTAAGTTGAAGGTTCATGAGAAGATCTACCTAGTTCATGACTTGGAATTAGCAGCTATTGTGCATGCATTGAAGATTTGGAGGCATTATTTGTATGGTGTGCCATGTGAGGTGTTCACGGATCATAAGAGCTTACAGTATCTGTTCAAACATAAGGAGTTGAACATGAGGTAGAGGAGATGGTTAGAGCTGCTAAAGGATTATGATATTACCATTCTTTATCATCCGGGGAAGGCCAATGTGGTGGCTGATGCTTTGAGCCGGAAGTCAGCCAGTATGGGTAGTCTTGTCTATTTATCATTCGGAGAGCGACCTCTTACTTTGGATGTTCAGGCTTTAGCCAATCGATTTGTGAGATTGGAGGTTTCTAAGACTGGCAGTGTTTTGGCCCATACCGTGGCCCGTTCTTAATTGTATGACCGTATTGGGGGTTTTCTGGGGCTTTGAAGCAGGGCTGGGCCAGGCAGTATGATGATCGCCATTTATGTGTTCTTAGAGATAGAGTCAGGCACAGAGATGCCAAGCAGGTTAAGGTTGATGTTGAGAGAGTATTGAGGATGCACGGTCAGATTTGTGTACCTGATGTAGATGGTATTCGTGAGTTGATACTTCAGGAGGCCCATAGTTACCGGTATTCTATTTATCCGGTCACTGCAAAGATGTACCAGGACTTGCGGCAGCACTATTGGCGGCGGAGGCTGAAGAAGGATATTGTAGCTTATGTAGCTCGATGCTTGAACTGTTAGCAGGTTAAGTACGAGCACCAGAGACCCGGTGGTTTGATGCAGCAGATTCAACTTCCCGAGTGGAAGTGGGAGGGTATCACCATGGACTTTGTAGTTGGACTCCCCCGGATTCAGATGATGGTTGATGCAGTATGGGTCGTTGTGGATAGGCTGACCAAGTCAGCGCACTTCATTCCAGTATCAGTTTTGTATTCAGCAGAGAAGATGGCAAAGATCTATATGAGAGAGATTGTTAGACTGCATGGTGTGCCCATATCTATTATATTAGACCGAGGTACTCAGTTTACCTCCCATTTCTGGAGAGTACATCAGCGGGAGTTGGGTGCACAGATCGATTTGAGCACAACATTTCATCCTCAGACGGACGGGCAGTCCGAGCGTACTATTCAGATTTTGGAAGATATGTTGCGAACTTGTGTTACTGACTTTGGAGGTTCATGGGACAAGTTCTTGCCTTTAGCTGAGTTTGCCGACAACAACATCTATCAGTCGAGCATTCAGATGGCTCCGTATGAGGCGTTGTATGGTAGACGGTGTCGGTCTCCAGTCGGATGGTTTGAGCCAGGAGAGGCTAAATTGTTCGGTTCTGAGTTAGTCCAGGATTCCTTGCACAAGGTGAAGAAAATTAATGTTCATGCACAGCCCGAGCGCGTAGCCAGGAAGTCCTTATGTTGAAATGTGTTGAGCTGTTGAATTTATGATAATTAATAGAATAAAGTTGACTTTGGTCAACATTTTTTGTAAACGGACCTGCACCCGTGATTTGACGGTCCTGGAGGGTCATAGGAAAATATAGGACTTGGGCGTATGCCCGGAATCGAATTCCGAGGTCCCAAGCCCGAGAAATAAATTTTTAAAGAAAATTATTTTCTGAAAATAAGAAAGACTTTTGAAAATGAACTCTGATGTGAAATCTGGGTTATCGGGCCTGTATTATGGTTCTGATGCCCGGAACATGTTCAATATGTGTTATGTGAGTTATCTGTAAAATTTGGAAAGAAACGAACTTGATTTGACGTGTTTCAGATCAAAATTGAAGAATTTAGAAGTTTTTGAAGTTTGAGGAAATTCTATGGATTTTTTGAGATTAATTCACTACTTTGATGTTATTTTGATGGTTATATATCTCGAATAAGTTCGTAGGATGATTTTGAAGTCGTGTGTATATTTGGTTTTGAGCCCTGAGGGCTCGGGTGAGTTCCGGGGAGGTGCCGTGATGCAATAGAGTTGGAAAAATCTGGTTTGTTGTGCTGTTTCAGGTGTCCAGTCATTTCTTCTCACTGGATACCACGTGCCCCAAGAAAGCCACCTAACTAAGCCAAAACTCACAATTGTAGAAGTTGGCGTAAAGTTTCTCCTCCTTCAGTCGTTGTAGTACAATCCTCAAATGCTGGCATGCTCCTCGTGGCTATGTGAGTACACCATGATATCATCAATGAATGCTATGACAAATGAGTGGAGATAATGCTGACATATATTGTTCATCAAATGCGTGAATGTTGCTGGGGCATTGGTCAGCCCAAAAGAAATCACAAGGAACTCATGGTGACCATAACGGGTCCTGACCATAAAGTACGCCATAATTAAATTGATGAATGCTCGTAAATGAGATGTTACATCCCAGATTTTCATGCGTTAAAGTTTCGTAGTAAGTTAATCAACGTAAGCTCGGGAATGAAATTATTTTGAAGCTATATGTATTATGCTATTTTAAACAAGTGATAAGTAAGTTTGTGAAGGTGATAGGGTAAGCGAATCGAAGAAAATGAGTTTCATTGAAGGTTGTCGATTTGGGATAAAATAATGTCCGAGTGATAATACCCGGTATTTATGGACTAATGTCGTACAAGGTACCACATGACCATGAGAGAAGGGTACATAAAGTGTATTAAAAGTGAGTGGTATTTTAAGTAATTTGAGATAATTCTGAATTTTGTGGGTAATTAGTTATTTAGTGGATACGAGGAGATTACCTAATTAATTAAAGAATTGTTGGATAAGACTAACCCCCCCCCCCAACGTGGCAGCACCCTCATCCCTATTTAATGACTCTTAAAATAGGTTGTAAGGTGGCAAAACTAAGGGTTATGTGGCTAAGCCGCCACCTGAAGTGGGGACCACACCCAATCAATATAAGGCCTCTCTACTTTAGTATATATCAAATGCTAAAGTACAGATCTTTAAGAATTCAAAAAAATATATCATAGCATCTTAAGCAACGTGAGATTTTGAAATTTTAAGGGAGTACGACGTAATCTTTCTCAAGAATATCATACTGATTTTTTCCTACTCTGATCTAGCCATCAGGTATATTTTCGTAGTTGACGTGTGTTAGAGGGATTTTCAAGAGAAACGACTCAGGTATGTTAAGGTTATCCCTTCTTTCTTTGTTGCATGATATATATGACACAAACGAAACGAGCAAATGCACAACTTCCATAAATGACTTTATTCATAGGATTGCTAGAGATGCTTGTGTTTTCGATTCCCATGCGTCCTATTATTCTATAATCTATTCATGGGTCTCAAACTAAGTTGATAAAGTTTACTTCATGATATTAATCAAAGGCATAATGATCGTATGACATTTCGAAAGATTTTATTGACATACTTCTCATGCATTGCATTCATTTATACATATACATTGACCCTTGACCAGATGGTGTTATATACGCGTACATACATATAAATATGTATATGGGATATGGGAAAAGGTTATGGTGTTAAATATCGCACCACCACCTGATCAACTGGTATATGTTGATGATTTGCCCACAATGGCCAAGATGATATGATGGGATGCCCTCAGAGGCTTGATAGTGTTATGAATGCATATACCTATGCATGGTATGACATTTATATGCATATAAATGACATTATATGTATTAAATGATTCATGGATCTATTATTTACTGATTTTCATTCCTTACATCTCGATACATTATTTGTACTGACGTCTCTTTGCATGGAGACGCGTGTTTCATGCTCGTAGGTGCCGATAGACAGGTTGAGGGCCTCCAAGTAGGCTATCAGCTTAGCGGAAGGTGTTGGTGCGCTCCATTTGCTCCAGAGTTGATTATTTGGTTAGTATGATTTAGACATGTATTGATTAGTATGGCGGGACCCTCTCCCAACCTTTACGGTACTTATATACTCTTAGAGGCTTGTAGACTTACGTCATGTACGTGAGAGATTATATGGCCTTGTCGGCCTATGTTGAGCATACGAATGATCATTTTTGGTCTAATTTCGTATGTCATATATATAAGTTTGTGTTACATGTTGGGTCGTCTTATAATGAGTATTCCCTCATGTTTTATTCTAGTTATCTCACGACAGCCTTTCCATCTCGTTTACTTATAATAGTATGATAAAAAAAGATATGTTACATTGGTACTCGGTTGAGTAAGGTATCGGGTGCCTGTCACGACCCATCGGTTTGGGTCGTGACAAAAGTGGTATCAGAGCAGTTCAATCCTCGGGAGTCTACAAACCATGTCTAGTAAAGTCTTTTTTATGGTTGTGTTGTGCATCACACTTATAAACAGGAGGCTACACGGCATTTAGGACTGTCACTCTTTCTTCTTACTCGATGTCATGTGAAAGAGCTCGCTTCTAAGAATTTAAACTCCTAACTTGTACTTTATTCATAATAAGACAATACCTACATCTTGAAAGATAGTTGGTTAGAGATTGAATGTGGCTATGGAAGATTTGAGTCCGAGAAATTCATGATTCTTATGATGAGTAAATGTAAGGTCTTCAGAAAATCATGTGTGTATTAAGTCATGTAAGCATCTTGATAAGGAGCCTTAAGGAAAGAATATCTATACACCCATATGGTGAAGGGAAATGAGAGATTCAGAAGATAGATACAAGTTTGAACAAGTAAAAGAAGAAAGATGAAGAAGGGTACAAGGTGCCCTGTTAATGAAGATTATCAGTATTTAGATTTCAGCCAGAGGAATATAAGCCTTATGAGTTACCTTCAACAATAATAGAGATATGTACAATTGGCCACACCCATCTCATTTATGCCCTATAGGGAGCTCACAAAAGTAGTATAAGAGAAGGAGGGATATCAAGATCCGGACTGGGGTTAGATTGACCCAAAATGGTGGATGAATTGTTTGCGTTAGTTGACATTTCCGAAAGATATTGCAAATGTTCTAATAGATATCCTTGTGAGACACCCAGATGGAGAACTCTAACATAGTACAGCTAGATATGAATTCTATAAATATAGGCACCGGAAGCCTTGAAGGGATAGATATTACATTAGTGTGGCTCATGTCCCTAGTAAAGAAAGAATGCTAGGCAACCCGAAGATCCAGTGGATGGAGCAAGGGGAGCTATAAGCAAAAGAATATCTTACTGATGTTCTCATTATAAAGTGATAGACTGAAATGTTAGGAGGGAAATAAGAAAAGAGTTAATAAACCATTATGAGTAAGATGTCAACATGGATAACAACAGTAGATCAAAACAAAATGATAGTATTAGAGAGTCTATAGTGAAATGAAGGACAAGATGAGAGGTGACAGGCCTTGAGACAACAAAATATTATAGGCCATAAAGTCATACCCTTATTTTGAGAAATATGTTCATGACTCTAACGTGATTACCAAAAGGAAAAAATTAGACCCTAGAGTAATAGAAATCAGTATGGACTGTTGAACAAGATAAACTAAACATGGATTAGGGACTGGGTTTGATAATAGTCGGCATCATGAGAAATTCATAAATTACATTTCGGTAATAATAGAATGGAAAACAGAACAATAACCTTTAAAGGTCATTCAGGAAGACTCTTTCCTAAATCAAGCAATGTGAGCAATGTTAAGCTTAAGGGACTGCATGTGCCACCTATACTAACTGTCACCCTCGCGAGTAAGGAAATTTGTTATCCTTGGTACATAAGGATTACTGCAAGGTGTGTAAGGATCATCGACGATGTTAAAAGATGCCTAAGAGGAAGAGGTAAAACATCTATAGGTAGCTCGTCGTAACACAATCTTAGTAATCCCCTAAAGGGGGAATATGGATTGATGTGTCACTAAGTCGGGACTAAGTGGTTCTAGTAACTATGGAATGGTAAAGGAAGAAGGCGATAAAAATGAGAAAGGAATGATATTGCCCTTATCTGAATCCCACAGATATGCTATGATTCCAGAACATTATGCAAGCACGACGTCAAGGGAAGGAAGTAAGGGTTCCTTCCCGGGATGTTATTAATAAATAAGGAGCCAGTGCGAGAGATATGTTGAGATGAAGGAAAGAACCCAAGAAAGATCATGCGGGTAAGTGATATGAGGATGGGCCAAGGAGTAGTTAGTAGTTGATTCGGGAATAGCCTAGTTATGACTAGACAAGAGGTTACAGACAAATCAGCAGACCATCCCAGATGAACATACTAAAACCCAATACAGTGAATTCAGCCTCATAGTTATGACATTGTAATACTGGAGAAATATTCAGATATGAGTTGGGGTAGTTAAAGGTACTGATTGGGTGTTACGAAAATAAAAGGAAGTGACACTAGGAAGACAATTAGAACTTCAGTTCAGAAGCAACCGTACGAGCATATGAGTGTGGATGTAACTAACTACGGATAATTAGAGGCGAGGAAGAACATCAAAAAATTTGTCGAGTATTCGATGTAATAAGCTCGCAGCTTTACAAGAGTCAGAGGGTCCTCCCTAAGTACTACAATGAAAGAATATATGAGGAAATAAGGAAGAAGGCTTCAACCTAAGCACAATGACCTAAAGAGGAATTAGTCTTGTAACAACAGTCTCAGTACAACATTGTATGCAGTCCATAAGAAAGTGGCTGCTATCATGGCTAATGAACAGGAAGAAGAAAAAAAAATCAAAAGGTGATATTCAAGATCATATGGTTTGTATGGAATTCCAATATGTGTGGGCACCAAGATAAGCCAAGTATTCATACAACAAGTGGCAAACCGACCAGGAAAAGTAATTGCTTACATTTAAAGAAAGTTGAGAAGGAATGAAAGGAATTATTCGATCAATGATCCTGAGTTAGTTACATTATGAATGCACTTAAAATTTTGGAGTATTATCCATGCAGCATATATGTTGACAATCATACATCCGTATAAGACTCCGGTATAAGTTCCAAGATAGAATTGAGTCCAGGTCAAAGACGAAGGATTGAAATTTTAGAAGATTGTATCATGGATATTCTATAGCGCCCATGAAAGGCTAAAGTAATAACTAATACCATGAGCCGCATATCGAGAGATAGCTTAAGCCTACATAAAGGATGATCAGGAGGAAGAGGAAACTAATGAGTTACATCAACGAAGTAAATCAGGAGTCTGATTATTGGACCCAAAAAATATCCACATCATGATTAAGAACATTGCAGAATCACTCTTAATATCCTAGGTACAAGAGAGATAGTACAACAACCATATTATATAACGGCCCTAAGTTAGAGCCAGTTAGTAAAGTACCAGCCTCATAAGAAGTCAGTATAAAGCTCCCACCGGATTGTTTATGCACCAGGGGTGCAAGTATTTAATAGAGTTTCAAGTTGTGGATGTGAACTATACCTGTATTAATGCGAGGTCATGAAAGAGATAGAAGATGTGATGCGAGAGTTTAAGGTAGGTAAGGTAAAGGCGAACAATGTACGAGGTACTCAAATGCATAAGGTTGTGAATAATCCATACTACATATAGAAGGCTAGAAGCGCTGGGATTCAGTATCCAGGAATGGTAGCAGCATCATTAGTGTCATATCTTCCCGTATATGGTTTCTAGGTATCGAGAGGCCTAGTAAAGAGAGTAAAGAAGAGTTAGAGATTGTGATGTCTCGCCTGATGTTCCAGAATAACATAAGGAAATCTATGTTGCAAGCAAGTTGAAGGAAGGTTGCAAGTAGTATAAATAGATATGTGTAGGTCGCAATCTAATGTATGGTAGAGCGACAAGGTTTTAGGAAGACAGGAGTAAGGATAAGAAAAGGGAGACTAAGAAGGGGACAAGTATAGATAAGTCCTTAGGATTACGCCCATGAAAAAAAAGAGACAAGATGGTTTCTCTAAGTTATAGAAAGATCAGTATACCCTGAATGAACTCAAAGAAGTCCAAGACTAATAGCATTGAGATGAGATGAAATGTTGCCCTAGTAGTAGAATAAGAGTGTAATGGTGATAACAAAGGTTGACGATTGGGCCTTCAATTGAGTATTGATTTGAAGAAAAAAAGGGATTTCACGGACACCACAGGATTAAAATACCCACGTAAGGTGAATCACATTGGGATACTATGAAATACGGTTATGGAAGTATGGTATCGCCCCCAGGTGGATATGGAAAATCACTTCAGATGTTCCACGATGCAACGTTAGCCTAGTGATAACATATAAGGTCAACTTATGAATGGTAGATTATAGATCAATATTGAGGTGAATCAACAATGGATGGATAAAAGTTACAAAGTATGAGATAGTATTAGACCATCATTCTTATGATAAACAGTAAGGAGGAAGAATTAAAGGACTTAGACTTACACATATAGGATAAGAAACGAAAGTAAGCTGGAGTTTGTTAGCAGACCTTAGTAACGATAAATCGAAGTAAGAGTTATGGTATAGTACGACCTACCTAGATGCTAAAGTCATACGCATGGATAAATAGGTCTATGAAATAAGATATAGAAATATTCGAAAGTTCGACAAAGTACCGAGAGAAGAACTTCAGTATACCTATAGATGACTAGAGGGATATTGTTACATATCGCGTTTCTCGTACGTTAATGTTTTGTCTTCAGTTAATTGACATAGACTCGGGGATGAGATTATCTCGAGGTTAGCATATTTATGCTATTCATAACAAGCAATTAGTAAGTGCCATAAAGGAAAGGTACACCAATTAAATAAAATGAGTTCATTGAATGTTGCCGATTTGGGATAAAATATGGTCCGAGCTATAATACCCGATACTTATGGACTAGTACCATACAAGGTACCATATGACCGTGATAGTAGGATTTATAAATTTTGTTAAAGTGAGTAGTATTTTAAGTAAGTTGAGATAATTTATAATTATTGTCATGCCCCAACCTCAGGGAGCGCGATCGACGCTCAACCGAGTGAACCCGGTCGAGCAAGCCTATTAGACTCTTCCTACCCATCTCATTCATGATTCAATAAGGGGACATGTTACCATTAGTTAAACAGGGTAATGAAAAGATGAACATATACATATAAATTCTGCTAGTTCATCTTTTTATATCCATTATGCCATAGTTAAACTTCCAAAACTGCATACAGTTTACATTTTGGTGGGAAAGGAGTTTCAAAATACAATATGATCTCGTGACCCATCCAATACCATACATAACCCACATAACATTTACAGATCCTCTAAAGATACAAAAGATAGATATTACCATGCCGGTGAAAAGGTCCCAAATTATATCAAAAGAAGAACTACATGACCCCTAGAAGAAATGGGGGCTCACCAAGACTGCTGCAAGGAGGATGCACCACTATCTGCGGCCGGCACTGTCTGCTAAGGAACTACCTACATCCATTCAAAGATGTAGCGCCCCAAAAAAAGGACGTTAGTACTTCGAATAGTACTAGTATGTATAACTAAAACAATATCTCCCTGGAAAGATCAATAATGCAAGATGAAGCAATCAAGAGATCAATGAGAAGCATAGTCAATACCACGACATCAAATAAGGAATTACACAATCTTTAAAGTTATACTACTATAGTTTAATTTGGGCCATTACTAGCATTAACACCCCGTTATTCACAATACCACCGTACTCGTATACGGAATTCGATCACGACCCGATCGGTTATGTCATCTTCCTTTGAGATATTTTTCCACAATATCAATTCCTGTTTCAATTTCTGGTTCAGTTCACAGCACAATACCACCATGTGTGCGACATGGTGTCCGATCACGGCCCGATCGGCTCGGCCGTCTTTCTCAAGACATTTTTCCCTTTCTCATCAATCATCTCATTCCTTATTTCGTACACACATATTTCTAGTCATTAAATGCTAGTGGCCATAATTGTTAATTCATGTGTGGCACTTGGCCCCATTTCATAATTCAAGTTCTTTTTGCATGTTTCACATTATTAACAATTTCATCAACATGCCTTTCAAGATATCAAGTACACATGCGAGAAAAACATGAATCGTGAACATATAGAGGTTGTCACATACTTTGGCATGTAACACATATTCCATAACTTATATACATCACCAAGTAACGACACAACTTAACAGGAAGCATTTGTATACACGCAGGCCCGCAACGAGACCGACTGATGTCCCGCGGACCCCTGAAGTAGTAGTAGAGGCACTTATGTATTCCTGATTTTCTTTTTCGAGTCTGTATTTAAGTTTCTTTTACATAATGGTTAATCTACTTTGAGTCTATTTTCGTTTTAATTTTCAAGCATATATGTCAGGGTCATTGTAATAGAGGAAAATTACAAGCTTTATTTAATGAAAATTTGAAAATCAAAATGTTTCTTTCTTTTCGCATTTATCTCTTGAACTACGTAATGATCTGATTCACGCGGCGACGTGATACGTTGGCAATCCATATAGGATTCGATCATAACCCTAAAAAAGGGAAAGGAAATAAAAGAGAGAAATATGGGAAAAAGAGCAAAAGAAAAGCAAAGATCCAAAACTTGGAATACAACAAAAGTGGGGTTAAAACACTCAACTGTTGCAAAATATGTAGAATACGTTTAAACTGTATAGGTGCATTGCATACCCCAACGTGCGGTTCCCTGGGTGTTAAATGCCTCAATCTAACAGTTTTGTTGTGTTGTTGTTTCCACTTTAAATGTTCTGTTTTTAGGTGGTTGATTTTTATAGTAATCTGGCCTCACACCCATACTTCACGAGATCCAAAGGGAGTTTTAAAATGACGTCAAAAGGTCACCTACCAATCATTAACCCCTCAGAGGACGACCCAATATCGGTTATTCTGACACCTGAATCAGCAACTGCTGAAGAAAATAGGATACTACGTCACCGCATATTAGAAATGTGGGACGCTTGGTCTAACGGTAGAGAACCACCCAGCGTCATCCCTGGTTTTCTCGAGTTGATTCCCAAAACAAGTGGAACCTCCAACGTCTCTAAAAATTACCCGGCCACCCCGTTCGGTTACCCAACTATGTCAGCCTATTTCACTGGAATGCCTTCTGAGGTTCGCCCCCAGGCACTGTTTTCGGGAGAATCTTCCAACATATTCACTGCACCACCAATCTCTGCTACGACACCACAAACAGTATCTGGGCCATGTTTCGAGCCTTCGGCTTTTACTTTCCAAACACCACCATTTCATTTGGACACGGCTCATGTCAATCAAAACTCATACCCCCAACAACCTTGGTATGAATCTACCGTGGGACAAGACAAAATTATGAAGAACCCCGAGCAGGAAGAGATTACTCAGAAAATGAAAAGCATTGAACAAAGTCTCAAGAATATATAGGGCCTGAGTGGCCAGAAGAGTGTCTCCTATGCCGACTTATGCATGTTTCTGCATGTTCATCTGCCCCTCGGGTTTAAAACTCCCAAATTTGAAAAGTATGATGGACACGGAGATCCCATAGCCCGCCTGAAAAGGTATTGCAATCAGTTAAGGGGAGCGGGCGGAAAAGAATAACTCTTAATGGCTTACTTCGGGGATAGCTTAGCTGAAATTTTATCCGAATGGTGTATGGACCAGGATAACTCCCACTGGCACATATGGGATGATCTGGTCCGAGACTTTGTCGACAATTCTAGTATAACGTGGACATAGCTCCAGATAGGAACTCTTTGTCCAATCTCAAGAAGAAATCTTTAGCAAGCTTCAGGGAATATGCTATTAAGTAGCGTGAGCAAGCTGCCAGAGTAAAGCCTCCAATGGACAAGACCGAGCTGGTTAGCGTATTCCTGTAATCCCAAGAGGCTGACTATTTCCAGAATATGATGTCCGCTATGGGCAAGCCATTCGCATAAGCTATAAAGATTGGGAAGATGGCTGAAAATGGTCTGAAAACGTGTCGCATCCTAAGTCAGTCAGCCATAAGAGGACCTTCTCAAGCAATCCAGAATTGATCAGGGAGTGCAGCAAACAGGAGGAAGAAAGTGGAAGTGGCAATGATGGACTCCAGTCTAAGAAACCCCGTCAACCTTGGGGTGACTTTTCCAGCACCCCACGATTACTATCCTAACCAAGATGTGGCGTATGCCCTGACGCCCCAACCTTATCCAGTAATGAATGCCCAGCCGTATGCCCGGTTTGAGCAGCATTATAATCAAAACCGAGCTCCACCACCCAGAAACAACCCTCCTCACCAAGCTCAGTATAATCCACGCCCTCCACAAAATAATCCCCTGGAGCCACACAGAAGGGCTAACATTACACCAATCGGCGAATCATATTCTAGCCTTTTCCCAAAACTAGTCCAAATGGGTTTGTTGCAGTCTGTACCCCCAAACAGGCAAAACCCAGAATCCCCCTCCTATCGATCCGGTACTCGATGTGCTTATCATTCAGGGGAGAAGGACACGATACTGCGGATTGTTGGACCCTCAAGCGGGCGGTCGAAAATTTAATAGAACAAAAGCGGGTGGTGCTGAGAGATGAAGAAGTCCCCAATGTGACCAATAACCCATTGCCGGCTAACAACAACGGGCCAGTAATTGGGATGATTTGTGAGGACCAAGAGTTCGACACAACTCTGAAAGTTATTATTGCCATTGCTGATGTAGAAAAGAAGCCCAAAGCGGTACCAAAGCAAGTTAGAGATGAAGAGAAAAGAAACTTCACTCCTAAGAGCACAGGAAAAGCTGTGGAAACCAAGACAGGAGCAGAACCTCCTACAGATGTCGTTCTCTATGTTTTCAGGGCCCCCAGAAAATAACGGTTTGTGTTGAGTCCCCCCAAAAGGTTGGAGCAAAACAAAATTATATTGAATGTATCGAAGATTTTCATACCAAATGGGAGTTATGTGGAGCGGGGGCCGATAATTTCACCCAGGCTGATTGAGCCAGTGGTTATTAGCCGCACACTAAAGAATCCCATGAAGGACCCCACTGCCATCCCCTGGAACTACAATAAAGCAATGGTGACATACAAAGGAAAGGAAACCACGGGGGAGGTGAATGAAACGAACTAGAAAGAATTAAACAAGAACAAACAGAAGCGTTTCCCGCTTAAAAAGCCAGTCAGTGCTGAGAAGGCAGAGGAATTCTTCTAAAAGATGAAAACCTCAGACTACTCCATGATTGATCAACTCAGAAAGTCCCCCTCTCAGGTCTCACTTTTGTCCTTGCTGATAAGCTCGAATGAGCATCATAAAGTGCTGATAAAGACGCTTAATGAGGCATATATTCCGGCCGAGACCACAGTTGAGCAACTGGAAAGAACGACAGAATAACTTTTTGAATTCAACCGGATCACATTCAGCCGAAATGACTTGCTTCCGGAAGGGCTGCCCACAACAAAGTTCTCCACTTGACCGTTAAATGTGAAGGATACTACTTGAAAAGAGTTATGGTTGATGGCGGATCTGGGGTTGATATCTACCCTCTCTCGACCTTACAGAGAATGGAAATTGGGACTGAGAGGATTAGACCCAACAATGTTTGTGTAGACGCTTTTGACAACATTAAGAGGGATACGAAAGGGAAGATTGATTTGGTCCTAACCATCGGGCCTGTGGATTTTGAAGTGACATTTTAGGTCTTAGACATGGACATCTCCTACAATTATCTCCTGGGAAGGCCTTGGATCCACGCCGCAGGATCTGTACCCTCTACTCTCCATCAAATGGAAAAGTTTGAACACGAAGACCAAGAAATCGTTGTCCACGGGGAAGATGAGCAATCCATTTACAGGGACCCGTCAGTCCCATGCCTGTAGGCTAAGGAAGGTAGCGAGAACATAGTCTACCAAGCTTTTGAGATCGTGGTCGCAGACCAGTGTGGAGAAGGAACCCCATGTCCTCAACCCTTCTTATCAAACGCATCGATCATGGTCGCCAGAGACATGCTCAAACATGGGTACAGGCCTGGAAAAAGGCTCGGGGTATCTTTGCAAGACATTAGAAAACCTATCACTTTGACTGCCAAGGAGAAGTTCTTCGGCATAGGTTTCCATGCCAAAGAGGCCGATATAAAATGGGATAATGAACGTAAGGACAATGGATGGGTCCTGACTCAGCCGGTCCCGCATCTTTCCAGGATGTTTGTTAAGCCAAGGTACATAGAAGAAGAAGAGGCCTTCACGGCCGAAGAACTTGAAGAGATATGCGGGGCGATGAGGCAAATGTTTTATGAGGCTCACATGGTCCAACCGGGTGAAGGCTCAAGAATTGCCGAGGTGCAATATATGGAACCCGATGCCAAGCTTCAAAATTGGAAGGCTACTCCATTCCCAGTCAAGCGGGAATTCCAGTAGTTTAGTTTTGCCACCTTTTATTCATTCGGAATTATTTCCGGGTGTAACTCGAATGCTTTTAGTTTATTGTCTTTTAAATCCTAATGTAAACCCTCTTATTTTCAAAATTCAATGAAATGAAATCAATATTTCATCATCCATGGATCTCTTTATTTTATTCTTCCTGATTTTTGTTATTTTTCTTATCTCTCTTTTAAGTTCTAGTAATGCGGATTTAAATAACATGACATGCTTGCAGACTTCATGCCCGAATCTTAATACACTATCTAACCGTTAAATAATGAATCAAGAACTGGAATATGATGAAGATGAGGCTTTTAGGGAAATAAACCGAGAGCTGGAAAAATTTGAGAATAAGCCTAACCTAAACTTAAATGAAACCGAGCTAGTTAATTTGGGTAGTTCGGAAGAGGTCCAGGAAACCATGATAAGAATTCATGCTGATAAAAGAACTAGGGATGCATTGATCCAACTTTTGTTCGAATTCAAATACGTGTTTGCCTGGTCCTATGATGATATGCCAGGGCTGAGTATTGACTTAGTGGTGCACAAATTGCCGACTTATCCCGGTTATCCACCTGTCCAACAAAAATAGAGAAAATTTAAAAGACATCAGTAACAAGATCAAAGAAGAAGTAACCAAACAGTTGAAAGCTGGCGTAATCCGAGTGGTCTGATACACCACGTGGTTGGCTAATGTGGTCATAGTGCCAAAGAAAGATGGAAAAACCCGAGTGTGCGTTGATTATCAGGATTTAAACAAAGCAATCCCCAAGGATAATTTTCCATTACCAAACATCTACATCCTTGTTGACAATTGCGCCAAACAGGAGATACAGTCTTTCGTGGATTGTTATGCTTGGTATCACCAGGTTCTGATGGATGAAGAAGACGCAGAAAAGACGGCTTTCACCACACCTTGGGGTACTTATTGTTACCGGGTCATGCCATTCGGTCTGAAGAACGCGGGAGCAACTTATATGAGGGCTATGACCGCCATTTTTCATGACATGATGCACCAGGAAATAGAGGTATATGTGTATGATTTCATTATTAAATCCAGAACGCAAGACGACCATGTGCACCATCTGAGAAAATTCTTTGAACGTCTACGTAAGTACGACTAGAAATTAAATCCAGCTAAGTGTGCCTTCGGAGTTCCATCTGGCAAGCTGTTGGGGTTTATAGTCAGTGGACGGGGCATCGAGCTGGACCTAACAAATATAAAGTCTATTTGGGATTTGACCCCTCCAAGAACCAAGAAAGAGGTCATGAGCCTGCTGGGCAGATTGAATTACATTAGCATGTTCATTGCTTAGTTGACATCCATGTCTGAGCCCATATTTAAGCTATTGAAGAAAGATGCAGTGGTTAAATGGACAAACGAATGCCAAGAAGCTTTCGACAAAATCAAAGAATATCTATCAAATCCGCCAGTGTTGATCCCACCCGAGCCTGGAAAGCCTTTGTTCTTGTACTTGACAGTGTTCGAAAATTCTTTCGGATGTGTTCTCGGACAACATGATGTGACCGGGAAGAAAGAACAAGCCATATACTATTTGAGCAAGAAATTCATAAGTTATGAAGCCAAGTACACTTTGTTGGAAAGAACTTGATGCGCCTTAACTTGGGCAGCCAGAAGCTCCGACATTACTTGCTGGCTTATACCACCTATCACATCACCAGGCTGGATCCTTTGAAATATATATTCCAACAGTCGACGCCCACTAGGAGATTAGCAAAATTGCAAATCCTACTCTCCGAGTTTGACATAGTCTATGTCACCCGCACGGCGATGAAAGCTCAACCCTTGATGGACTACCTAGCTGGAAATCCTGGTGATGATGAATATCAACCCTTGAGTACCTATTTTCCAGACGAGAAAGTGAACTCAGTTGAGGTAATTCCAGAAGACATCAACATTTGGAAAATGTTCTTTGACGGAGCCGTAAATGCAAAAGGTGTTGGGATTGGGGCAATCTTTATTTTGCCTACAGGACAACACTATCCAGCCACCGCCCGTCTTCGGTTCTTCTGTACAAACAACACTGCTGAATACGAAGCATGCATAATGGGCATGAACATGGCAATCGATATAGATGTAGAGGAGTTGTTGATCATGGGAGACTCCGACTTGATAATTAAGCAAGCGCCACATGAATGGGAAACTCGAGACCTCAAGCTTCTCCCATATAGACAACATGTGGAGGATCTCAGCAAGCGATTCAAAGCCGCTGAGTTCAGTTATATTTCTCGATTCCACAATGAATTGTCTGATGCATTGGCCACCTTAGCTGCAATACTGCCATATCCGGGCAATGTCTATATCGACATGTTAGGGATTCAAATCCGAGAAAGACATGGTTAACACGGTTGAAGTAGAACTTGATGTCCAACCATGGTATCATGATATTAAAAGGTTCTTCAAAACAAAAAAGTACCCGGAGCAGGCCAACGGGGGCCAAAAGAGAACCATCAGAAGGCTCGCCAGCAGTTTCTTCTTAAGAGGAGAGAGAGAGAGATGTTGTAATAAAAGAACTCCCAATTTGAATTTGTTAAGGTATGTGGATGCCAAAGAAGGTGAAAAGATTATGAACGAGGTACATGCAGGACTATGCGGTCCCCATATGAATGGATACGTCCTCGCAAAGTAAATCCTGGGGGCAGGATATTACTGGATGACCATGGAGAAAGATTGTTTCATCCTTGTCCGAAAATGCCATCAGTGCCAAATACCTGGTGATTTGATCCATGCACCACCTTCAGAGTTTCATCCCATGTCAGCACCTTGGCCGTTAATTGCTTGGGGAATGGATGTCATTGGTCCAATCGATCCGAGAGCTTCAAATGGACACAGATTTATCTTGGTTGCTATCGACTATTTCACAAAATGGGTCGAAGCAGTCACATTCAAAGCCGTCACTAAGAAAGCAGTGATGGACATTGTGCACTCCTACATTATTTGTCGTTTTGGTATTCCAAAAACTATCATTACTGACAATGCTGCGAATCTAAACAGTCACTTGATGAGAGAGGTATGTGAACAGTTCAAAATCACACATCATAATTCCACCCCTTACCGGCCCAAAGCCAACGGTGCCGTTGAAGCAGCAAATAAAAATATCAAGAAAATCCTCAGAAAAATGATTCAAAGTTCTAGGCAATGGCACGAGAAGTTGCCTTTCGCATTGTTGGGATATCACACGACCGTACGCATCTCAGTCGGAGCTATGCCTTATTTATTGGTTTACGGCACTGAATTCGTAATACCTGCAGAAGTTTAAATTCCCTCCCTTCAGATCATTGTCGAAGCTAAAATTGAGGATGATGAATGGATCAAAACTCGACTGGAACAGCTGACTCTGATTGACGAGAAAAGAATGGCCGCAGTTTGTCACGGGCAGTTGTACCAATAAAGAATGGCCCGCGCCCATAACAAGAAAGTTCGACCTAGAAATTTCAAAGTAGGGCAACTCGTCCTAAGACGTATCCTCCCGCACCATGAAGAGGCGAAAGGAAAACTCTCCCCAAATTGGAAAGGTCCATACATCATAAGAAAAGTACTACCAAAAATAAGCATTGTACTTGGGGGACATCGAAGGAAATGACCCCGAAACGGTTGTCAATGCAGATGCAGTCAAAAGGTACTATGTTTGACCTTTTCAAGATGTTGATGCTCCCCGATTGAAATTACGAATTCTTTCATTCACGCTACCCCAAACACTATCAACTTTTGTAAACCCTTTTGAGTCGTCTATCTTTCTTTCATTACCCTCCTTGGAACAAAAAAAAAAGCCAAAACAAAAACAAAAAAATGTTTCCCTGAACTACGTTGGACTTGATTCCGAAAGAATACGTAGGCAGCCTCTCTCTGGGGTTCAATAACACCAAAATAAAATTCCACATCTCCCCCAAGAGTTTAAACTGGGGCAGATGTTATGATAGTTCAGCGATGTTTTCTCCTGAAAGGTTCCAAAGTTGTAATTCAATACAAATCCTTGTCACCAAAATCATGTTCAAGTCCTTCCGATCAATCGACAAAGATGTCCAAAACTGGAGGATACAGTTATTTGGATCTGATGCAAGCAAATGAGAAAAATAAAATGAGAGAGTCTTATCGGTGAAAGCCCACACGGGCACCGTGAGGCGACGGTAAGAAGAGAAATTGAAAATGAGAGAGTCTTGTTAGTGAAAACTCACAAACATCACTACAAGGCGATAGTGAGAAGAGAAATGAGAGAGTTTAGTTGGTGAAAACCCGCAAAGGGCACCACTAACCGAAAAGGATAATGGTTCACTGACATGGACACAGTCTGGGGCAAGGTTTCTCAATCTCGAGGTAATAGTTGTGATTAATTTCTGAGAGTCGGACGGTTTACATGGATCAGGCATCCAGTCCAAAAGGCATGTCTTGTCCATTAGAGTTCGCATGCACTCCAGATAAGTCATTCTTTCCTTTCCCCGAAAGAGATACCTCTTGTTTAAATTCGTTGTCCATTCTATCATTTATTTTTCTTTTGAATCCCTTTCGGTCTAACTCTATTCCGAAACTAAGGCAAAGAAAGGATGGAAAGACTGATTTACATGGTTCTCATTTGACACGGGCTAGTATGCAAAAAGTCACCAGCCTCGTCAGGGGCATCGAGTCGATCTTGAATGGCCATAGGGGCCGATGCTTCAAATTCAAAACTCTTGGAAAGAAAAAACCAAATTAAGATGCCCATGAAAGCGAATAAAGTTGAAAGGTTGAGTCCCACGTGGCTAATCATCTCGGCGAAGACGGAAAAGCCGAAATACTACAAATGTTGTAAAGCTGAAAGTTGAAAGAAAAGGTCAAAAGTGAAAGGATGATAAAAGAAAAATAAACATTGGAAAGGTTAAGTCCCACATGACTAGCCATTGTATCAAAATTTGAGGAGCCAAAATCTTTTCCAATGCTCCGAAAGTCCAAAGTAAAAACAAGTCAAAATGAAAGACTTACAAAGGCAAAATAAAGTCAAAAATGTTGGGTCCCACGTGACTTATCGCCATGGAAAAGCCAAGGTCCCCGGGGTTAGATATGAAACATTCCCTAGCAAGAATTCAAGCGGTTAAATAGGTTGTCCAAAGGGCAAGTCGAGATCAAATAGGTTGAAATAATCAAGGCCACAAAACCAACCACCATTTCAAACTTACAATTGATATTTGTTTAAAGGGAACAGGTGTAACCCAAAGGCAACCTTGCAAGAAGCAGGTGCAACAAAGAAGAAATTGCACAAGGGTCAGAAGCAGCTCTGCATTGACAATTCACAAAAAGGGAAGTCTCCTCTAAAAATTCTTTCCCGCATTTACTCATTCTATGAAAATAAAAAAAAATTAAAAAAAAGAGAAGAAGAAGAAGAAGAAATGATGTTGAAAACTTAAAGTAGTATAGGGCCTCCAATCCTTAGCTAAACCTTTTCCAACATAGGGGTCCCATTCCCTAGTTGACACCAGCATAACCTGGTGAATATTTCCTGACAACAACATAACCTGCTGATCCTTCCCAGAAGCCAGCATAACCTGGTGATCTTTTTCTTAACAACAACATAACTTGTTGATCCTTCTCAGACGCCAGCATAGCTTGATGATCTTTTCTTGAAAACAGCATAACCTGTTGATCCTTCACAGACACCAGCATAACTTGATGACCTTTTTCTTGGCAATAGCATAACCTGTTGATCCTTCCCAGACGCCAGCATAACCGGGTGATCTTTTCCTGACAACAGCATAACATGTTGATCCTTTGCAGATGCCAGCATAACCTAGTGATCCTTTTTCCTCACAACAGCATAACATGCTGATCTTTTCCAAACGCCAGCATAACCTGGTGATCTTTTTCTAACAACAGCATAACCTGTTGATCTTTTCCAGACACCAGCATAACCTGGTGATCTTTTTCCTAACAATAGCATAACATATTGATCTTTTCCAGACGCTAACATAACCTGGTGATCCTTTTCACGACAACAGCATAACATGTTGATTTTTTCCAGACGCCAGCATAACGTGGTGATCTTTTTCCTGGCAAAAGCATAACCAGCGGATCTTATCCTGAAGCCAGCATAACCTGGTGGTCCTTTTTCTGACAACAACATAACCTGTTGATCTTCTCACGACACCGGAATAACCTGGTGATCTTTTCCTGACGACAGCATAACCTGTCGTTCTTTTCCAGCATAGGGTCTCCAATCCTTAGTTGATTTTACTTTTAGACATAGGATATACCCCCTAGTCTACATTCACTCCGGGTACACCATTCCCGATCTTTCAGTGCTTTCAATCATAAATTAGTATAGATTTTATTATAATAACTCACGAAATTTTCCTAGTGAAAACTGGACAGAAAATTTCGTTCGTTGTTCTTGATTTTGCACAGACTACAATTTAGGACAAGGGATTCGAGACGACCAAAAGAAGAAGTTTTGATCCAGAATAAAATAAAGGAATAAAAAGAGAAGGCGAAACCCGAATATTGGAAGTGGAGAAGACATAGACTACTCCGGACGATATTAGAGTCATCCATTCTACTTTGATCCAGAAAATGAAAATATGAAGCCAGCATTTGCAGCTAACAAGCATCAAGATCCATGTCAGAGTCAGCAAAAGCAAAGACTCAAGACCAAGCCTTAGAATTCACATATAGGGATCTTGTAACTAGTAGCTGATAGACTTAGTTAGTCTTTTTCATTTGCTACTTTGGTGTAATAAGGAGCTTAGCAATAGTAAAAGCAGCAACAACCGCAATGAAATCACAGTTCCCCGGTAGTCCCAGCTACCAAAAACTCCAGAAACTATACTGACCTGATTCCTTTATAGCCAAGGATATGTAGGCAACCTTTGAAGCAGGGTTCGGTCAAGCTTTTAAAAAGTGCTTCACATGGAGTATTTAAACAGGTAAAAGTTATTCATAACTGCTCACTTTGTCTTTGCCAGAAAAATCTTCGTGTTTCCGAGCAAAGAGGGGCAGCTGTGAGCATGTAATTTTTCACCTACTAAACACTCCTAAAAGATTTGATAAATAAATTGATTTTTATAGTTTTTTGTTGAATTTCAGTGTTTATTTGTGAATTATTTTGCCTTGCATGATCATAATTCGTCTTTTAAAAATTTATAAAATGATAAATGATGACAAAATATTTTAAATTGCATAATTAGGTTTTGGTTCAATTTAACACTTAGTCGCCTAACTTAATCGTTTTTATTAAGAAAATTACAAAAATCATTCTTTAACTAATCATGGGTAATAGTTTTACTCTTAATTAACTTATAATTAGACAAAAACTAGGTTAAAGCTAATTAATACATTTTAGAGTTTAATTAGGATTAATTTAATAATTAATCTAAGTGTGCTAAAAGGGGTTAAAAATCGGACCTAGGCCAATGCACCAAAGCCCAAACTCCCTTCTCACTACCCAAATATACCCCAGCCCAAACCAAAAACCCGTCCAAACCCCCACTTAATCAAACGACCCCGTTTTGCCCCCCTTAAATCCCAACCGTTGGATCGTTTTAATCCAACGGTCCAAAACTCAATTCCCCCTTCCTATATAACTGTCAGAACGGACCCCACCCCCCAAACACCCCCTTTCACTCCCGTCTCTCCCAAAGCCCAAACCCTAGCCTCCTTAACTCTCGTCACAAGTTCTGCCACCTTCCACCACCGGAAATCGCCTCACGGCGGCTGAACAACTCCAAAACACCACAAAATTATACCAGACAACCTCCTCCTCCCCCTCAACCACATCCTACCTTTATTTTCTTGAAAAACCTTCCCAAAATTCCCCAATTTTAGATCTAAGAATTGGAACCCTAAAAAATCGTCCACTGGCCTATTTCAAAGGAACTAACGACTCAAACTTGTGGAAACCTGTGCTAACCTAACTAGGTACTCCCTATCTCTTTATTCATTTAATAATCAATGGTCTCGGTTGAATTCTTGCCCTAAGCGATTTAATTTGAACTTGTTAGTTTAGGTTTATTTTTCTTCTTTCTTTTCTGAACCTACCTTACTCTGAGTAGCATGTTTATTTAAATTGTTTCTTGATGATAGATGTATCGATTGATTAACAAATTAGGGTTTTGTGTTTCGACTGTACCTCCATCCCTCATTTTTCTTAATTGTTTGTGTGCTACAATTGGCTGTTTGGTTCTAGTCTCATGAGGTTTCTATTAATCACTGGTTTTGAAGCATTCGATTAGTATAGGTTTTCGAATGTAGCTGATTCTATGCATGGTTTAATTGTAGTTAGGGCTTTTAGATTTTTCCTGAATATTAATGCTTAATTCTAGTTTACCATTAAATGTTGATTAGTCTAGGGTTCTTGATTTTTTTGGATTTGTTTAATTCTGAATTTCTCCGTAGTTTGTTTCTTGTAACCCTATTTACTGATTTTAAGATAATGAATTTAACATTGGAGTTAGTTGCTTAGTTGCAGTCTCCTAGTATATTGTTAATTTAGGGTTTCATAGATGTTCTTTCCCGGTTATTAGGTAAATTCTGTTGTAAATTGAATTTAGGTTGGTTGGCTAATTTTGCATGATTCAGTTGATTTTAGAATTTTATTTTAGGTTTCTGAATTTTTCTCTACCTATTCTCTCTTGTAAAACAACTAGTTTCTATCTTAGTCTTAATCCTTCATATGTTAGGTTTAATTAAAGTTATAATTTAGGTTAGTCCCTAATATTGATACCTAAACCTTGAATTATCAGTTATATTTAGTTAATGACCTTCAACTTAGTATTGACCTTTGTAATCCCCTGACATTAACTCTTAGGTTAGGCTGCTTAATAATTTCCTATGTGTGAAAATTGGACAATAATCATTGTTTAAGGATCTATTTTGATAAGTGAATCATAATTAGCTAACTTAATCTAATACTTTTTAAAATAGGCAACTATTCCTAACTTAGATAACTAATTCTGTCTAAACTACAAAGCTAACCACATAATAGGACCACTACAATTAAGTAATTCACCTAGGATCAAAGGTTAGTCTAATTTAGGGTTTCATAGATGTTCTTTCCCAGTTATTAGGTAAATTCTGTTGTAAATTGAATTTAGGTTGGTTGGCTAATTTTGCATGATTCAGTTGATTTTAGAATTTTATTTTAGGTTTCTGAATTTTTCTCTACCTATTCTCTCTTGTAAAACAACTAGTTTCTATCTTAGTCTTAATCCTTCATATGTTAGGTTTAATTAAAGTTATAATTTAGGTTAGTCCCTAATCTTGATACCTAAACCTTGAATTATCAGTTATATTTAGTGAATGACCTTCAACTTAGTATTGACCTTTGTAATCCCCTGACATTAACTCTTAGGTTAGGCTTCTTAATAATTTCCTATGTGTGAAAATTGGACAATAATCATTGTTTAAGGATCTATTTTGATAAGTGAATCATAATTAGCTAACTTAATCTAATACTTTTTAAAATAGGCAACTATTCCTAACTTAGATAACTAATTCTGTCTAAACTACAAAGCTAACCACATAATAGGACCACTACAATTAAGTAATTCACCTAGGATCAAAGGTTAGTCTAAAATTTAGCTTCATTAGTGGTTAGCTATTAAGTTAATCACTCAATTAGGATAAAACCAGTCAACACTAATCAATAACTTAACCATTAACACTAAAAGGGGTAATTTTAAAGGGTATTGAAGGTTAATTTAGGTACTTCAACTAGAGAATCTTGGCTGTAACATCTCAAAAAGCTTCTAGAATTAGGATAAATATCAAAATAAAATCAGAAAAAGCATAAAATCATATTTTTGAGGTAAAAACAACATATTTTAAGGGGTAAAGGGGCTTGTAAATAGAAGAACTTTCTAGAAAATGGTATAGTTGTTCTAGCTGTTACAAAGATGTTAAAATAGGATAAGAATGGACACTTGTACCTGTACTATTTTCAGATTAAGGGATAAGAAATATTCCCATTTGATGCCACCCTTAGGTTGCCTATATATAGGCTAGTCCATTTTTTGAAATAGGGGACTCTTACTACAGATTTTAGAGAGGAATTAGACTATTCTTACAATAGATTTTTACACAAGAATAATACAGAAAGTTACACACTTTACAATAGAAATTACACACTAGAACACTATTATGAAAACAAAAAACACTGACCTATACCAAAATGGCTGCAAAAACCTCCTGAAGATTGGTTTTTCTTGTTAGTTTATTTCGCTGAAAAAATTGTTCTAGCTGCTGATTTTTGGAAAATTTTTATCTGGGTTAAAGTTCTTTCTTTTGGGTCAAAATACTGGGTGTTGTGGTTGGTTTATACTAGATTTTCTCTGGATGGTTGCTGTGCTCTGTGATGCTGTATTAAGCTCATTAAAATCTCGGGTTCTTGACCTTTATTTGGTCGGTTTAATATTGTTATTTTCATTTTAAGGTATGTAATTATGCTAATTTTTAAATGATGGACTGCATAATCATATTAAGTTCATCAGTTTCAATTTTGCTAGAACACAGGGCAGACTTATAAAATGGCCTAATAGGTTTGAATAAGTCTAAACCCAAGGCCATTGGGCCTAGGGATACAAATCCCAAAGCCTTAGTGCTATATTTTTAGTTTTGAAGTTGATACAATGTAATTTATGTTAGAAATATGGTTATATGTTCGATTAAAATTCAAAAAGCATCATTTTTCACATAATTTTGGTACTAAAACTAAACTACATGTAAATCCCGACTATGTTACTAAGATTACTGCTTAAAACTTGTTCTGTTTTATAGTCATAGTGTCACGACCCAAAACCCTGACTCAGGTCGTGATGGCGCCCAACAGCGGGGTCGGGAAATCCAACACCCAATTTACTAAGGGTTCTTTCTTATTTGATTAAACATTTCAACATATACCAAGTTTTTAAAGCTTAAAACATAAATTTAAAAGGGGAATTAACCAGTTTCAATCAAAAGTAGTCATGAGGAGGCGTGAGCCAATATATATACAGACCCGTAATCCATAATAACTACCATGCGTGTGCCATGAACTAGTGTCACAAGTCCTACGGGCATAAAGATATAATATACGGTCCTACTATCTGAAAGAAATAGACGGGAAATAAGAAAAAGAAACTCCATGGTGTTGCCGGAGATGGCCAGTAGAAGCAGCTCACCGTGAAGTCAGGTCCGTCTATAATCAGAATCAAGCTCTGGTCTGACAACTAGTTGCACCAGCCTCAGGACCTGTACAATTAAGTACAGAAGCGTAGCATGAGTACATAAATATCTATGTACCCAGTGAGTATCCCGCCTAATCTCAAAGAAGTAGTGATGAGAGGTCGACTTGACACTCACTAAGGTCCAACAATATAATTTAATAGAATGTGATGAAAACGGTAGGCATGTAAACGTAGTGAAGCAGCAAATATATAAGGCATTGAAATCCAAGTAAATACTGGAAGTAAATAAACAATTACTACTTCATATTCCCCCAAATATCTTTCAAATCAATATCCATGAATTCAGTAACAATTTATCATGCGCATATGGGATAAGGACAACCAGTTGAGCCATAAAATAATCATATATGTGCACTGCCGAGGGTGGAACGGCCCGAACCATAAGTGCAACTTTTCCATAAGGTACTCATATCTATGCACTGCCGAGGGTCGATCGGCCCGAACCATAAGTGCATCTTTGCCATAAAGTAATCATATCTATGCACTGCCGAGGGTCAAACGGCCCGAACCATAAGTGCATCTTTCAATATGCCATGGCGTACGGCCTGCTCCCATGAGAGTGGGGGAAAATCACACACCGCTCGCGGAATGTAAATTGCAAAGCGGTCACATACACGCACAATATTCTTTTTAAATTACTTTTCAGTGAACAATTCCTTAAAATTTCTCAAGTTCTATGATCTTAGGGAAATAATCCGCATGTAACACTAATTCATTAAGCATATAGTTCATTTCAAGGAAGACACAAGGCATGATGTGGGCTTAACTACCTGACATAATAATAATAGCTGTTATTTACGGATTCTCACCACTTTGTACGTACGTAGTCGCCGCAAACATCACACATAGCATTTAAATCACCTATGGAGACAATTCCCTCTTATGAGGTTAGAAAGGAGACTCAAGTCGCGTCAAACCTACTCCCCGGGTCAAGAATGCGCCAGAAACTCCGAACTCGTCACCCAAGGACTCGAAACTACTCAACTGTTACGTAAATATATCAAGTTATACTCAAAGCATGGAATTCTCTTACTATTTAGTCAAATTATTCATTCTTGAAGAAATAACAAAATCCAACCCCGGGCCCGCATGCTCGGATTCCGAAAATTCTCGAAGGAAACACTCCCCCATAACCTAAGGATTGTTAATATATGATTTTTGTATGAATTCATAGCCAATTCAGGGGTAATTCTCTAAATTCTCGAAATCCCTAGGTTACTACCCAAATCCTTAATTTACCACTAATTAGGTAGTTAAATTAAACTAGGAATTCATGCATTAACTAATTTTATGATAGAATTCACTTACCTTTTAGTAGCTATGTCGTGGGACTCTTTTCCAAGCTCTCAAGATCGTCTATGGTGGAAGAAAATGGGTTAATCCCACATTTAAAGACCTTACTGCCTACAGGGGTTTCTGCACCAGCTACTCGACGACCGCATCTGCGATCTCGCAACTGCGAGCAATAGCTCGCATCTGCGAAAAATGGGACAAGGGCCTGGGCTCGCATCTGCGGGCAAGAGTCCGCACCTACGGGAAAGGGCCCGCACCTGCGAGAACTGGGCAACCTACCTGAGGGTCGCCTACGAGGCCGGGACTGCAGGAGCGGTCTCGCACCTGCAACTGGGCAATCGCACCTGTGGTCACACCAGATCAGGTGCACCAACGAATGCTTCAGTTGGTTTTTGTCCTCGTTTGGTGCCCGAGAGGCACCTGGGCCCACCCGAGCCCCCGTCCAAATATACTAACAAGTCCCAAATCATAATACAGAATCACTCGAGCCTTCGGAACATCCACAACAACGCTAAAACTCAAAATCACACTTCAAAACCCCTAGAACAAAACTTAGTAACTTTAAGTTTCTTGAATTCGCTAACAATGCGCCGAACCGACCTATACTACTCGGAATGACACCAAATTTTGCAGGCAAGTCATAAATGAAATAACGGAACTATTCCTAGTCTCGGAATTCCATTCAGACCCAGGATAACACAAAAACACGTCCCAAATAACAATATGAACTTAAGGAAACTCTTATTTCAATATTGCGCGCCGAAATGCTCCCGGGTCATCCAAAACCCATTCCGAACATACGCCCAAGTCCGAAATCATCATACGAAGCTACCGAAACCGTCAAAACTCGATTCCGAGGTCGTTTACTAAAAATGTTGACTGAAGCCAAACTTGGCCAAAAAGTCCTACCTTAAGGAACTAAGTGTTCCAATATTGCTCTAAACACTTCCGAATCCCGAACCACCCGTCCCCGCAAGTCATAATCACAACAAGCCGCTATGGGGAGTTTTATTTAGGGGAACGGGGTCCGATAACGCAAAATGACCGGCTGGGTCGTTACATTCTTCACCTCTTAAACAAACGTTCGTCCTCGAACGGGTCTAGAATCATACCTGAAGTGATGAATAAGTGCGGATATCTGCTCCGCATTTCGCCCTAGGACTCCTAGGTCGCTTCCTTGACTGGTTAGCCCCTCCACTGGACCTTCACCGCAGAAACTCTCTTGGACCTCAACTGGCGATCATGTCTATCAATAATAGCAAATTGGCCCCTCCTCGTAGTCAAACCTCTTATCCAACTGAATAGTGCTGAAATCAACCACATGAGAGAAGTCGGCGTGGTACCACCGGAACATGGATACATGAAAGACCGGATGAACTCCTGATAAACTGGGAGGTAAAGCTAGCTCATAATCAACCTCCCCAACACGCCTCAACACCTCGAAGGGACCTATAAACCTCGGGCTCAACTTGCCCTTCTTCCCGAACCTCATAATACCCTTCATCGGCGAGACCTTCAACAGAACTTTGTCTCCATCCATAAATGATACATCACACGCCCTTTGACACGCGTAACTCTTCTGTCTGGACTGTGCTGTGCGGAGCCTCTCCTGAATCAACTTCACCCTCTCCAAAGCATACCTCACCAGGTCGGTGCCATATAACTTAGCCTCGCCAGGATGAAACCACCCAATAGGAGAATGACATCGCTGACAATATAAAGCCTCAAATGGAGCCATCTCGATGCTGGACTGATAGCTATTAGTAAGCAAACTCGATCAAAGGCAAGAACTGGTCCCACTGACCTCCGAAGTCAATCACACATGCCCTGAGCATGTCCTCGAATATCTTAATTGTACCCTCCGATTGGCCATCAGTCTGAGGGTGAAATGTTGTGCTGAGGTCTATCTGGGTACCCATCCCACTATAAAATGTTCTCCAGAAGTGCGAGATGAACTAGGGATCTCGATATGATATAATGGACACATGAACACCGTGCAACCGGACTATCTCACAAATGTAGATCTGGGCTAACCTCTAAGAAGTATATGTAGTAGCTACAGGAATGAAATGTGCCGATTTTGTCAATCTATCCACAATGACCCAAACCGCGTCAACCTTCCGCAAAGTACGAGGCAACCCAACCACGAAGTCCATATTGATGCGCTCTCATTTCCACTCAGGAATGGGCATCTGCTGAAGTAGGCCTACTAGCCTCTGGTGCTCATACTTCACCTGCTGGCAATTAAGACACCTAATCACATACTGCACAATGTCTCTCTACATCCTCCTCCACCAGTAATGCATCTTCAAATCATGATACATCATTGTAGCACCAGGATGAACAGAATACCGAGAACTGTGTGCCTCCTCTAGAATCCTCTCCCTCAGGACATCAACATTAGGAACACACAAACGGATCCTCGCGAATAGTAACCTCCTTGACACCATCCTCGTGAATAGTAACCTCCTTCGCACCACCTTGTACCATTTTATCTCGAAACTCTGCTAAGCACGGATCATCGAACTGCCAGGTAATCTCCCCCAATAACAAAGACTGAGCAACCACATGTGCTAAAACTCGACGAGGGTCTGAAAGTTCTAATCTCACCAGGCGATTAGCCAAGGACTGAATGTCCAAGGCTAGAGGTCTCTCCTCTGCGGCAATATAAGCCAAACTACCCATACTCTTTGCCTTCCTGCTCAACGCATCTACTACCACATTTGCCTTGCCCGAATGATAAAAAATGGTGATATCATAATCCTTCAACAACTCAACCCATCTACGCTGCCTCAAATTAAGACTTCTCTACTTGAACAAGTGTTTCAAGCTACGGTGGTCTGTATAAACCTCATAAGACACACCATACAAGTAGTGCCTCCAAATCTTAAGAGCATGAACAATCGCCGCCAACTCCAAATCATGCACATGGTAATTCTTCTCATGAACCTTCAGCTGGCGCGAAGCATAAGCAATAACTCTCCCTTCCTGCATCAACACACACCCCAAGCCAATGCGTGAAGCGTCGCAATATACTATGTATATCCCAGAACCGGAAGGCAATACCAGGACTGGTGCAGAAGTCAATGCTGCCTTTAGCTTCTGAAAGCTCGCCTCACACTCGTCAGATCACTGGAATGGGGAATTCTTCTGAGTCAATCTAGTCAATGGAGCTGCAATCGAAGAGAACCCCTCCACAAATCGGTGACAATAGCCTGCTAGGCCCAAAAAGCTTCTGATTTCTATAGCTGAAGTAGGACGCGACTAACTCTGAACTGCCTCGATCTTCTGAAGATCAACCTTGATACCCTCTCCGAATACCACATGCCCTAATAATGCTACGAAATCCAACCAGAACTCACACTTGGAGAACTTAGCATATAGCTTCTGTTCCCGTGAGGTCTGGAGCACAATTCTCAAATGCTGCTCGTGCTCCCCCAAACTACGTGAGTAAATCAAGATGTCATCAACAAAGAGAATGATAAAGGAATCAATATATAGCCGGAACACCCTATTCATCAAGTCCATGAATGCTGCTGGGGAATTAGTCAAGCCAACGGACATCACCAGGAACTCATGGTGGCCATATCTCGTACGGAAAGCAGTCTTCAACATCCGAGGCCCGAATCATCAACTGATGGTATCCCGATCTCAAATCAATCTTAGAAAACACCCGAGCACCCTGCAACTGGTCAAACAAATCATCGATGCGCGGCAAGGGATAATTGTTATTAATAGTGACCTTGTTCAACTGGCGGTAATCGATACACATCCGCATGGACCCTTCCTTCTTCTTCACGAATAGAACTAGAGCACCCCACGGCGATACACTCGGTCTGATAAACCCCTTAGCCAACAACTCCTCAAGTTGCTCCTTCAACTCCTTCAACTCTTCCAGAGCCATACAGTATGGAGGAATATATATAGGCTGGGCGTCTGGAGCTAAATCAATATCTAGCAAACTCTCTAACCACTGTCACTGAATCAATCGTCGGAGACTCGGCGGTGGTGTCCCGCACTTAAGCAAGATAGGCCAGAGAACCCTTCTCGACCATATGTCGAGCCTTCAGGAATGAAATAACCCGACTGGCTGCAATAACTGAGGAACCTCTCCACTGCAGCCTAGGCCACTCGGGCATGGCTAAAGTAACTGTCTTGGCATGGCAATCTAGCACGGAACGATAAGGAGATAGCCAATCCATGCCTAGAGTGACCTCAAAATAGACCATGTCGAGCAATAAAAGGTCTGATATGGTCTCGAATCTAGAGAATGTGATCACACAAGACCGATAGATCCGGTCTACCACCACAGAATCGCCCACAAGAGTGGACACACATATAGGAGAACCCAAGGACACACGAGGAGCATCCAAAAAATGAGCAAATAATGCTGAAACATATGAATAAGTGTATCTTGGATCAAATAATACTGAAGCATCTCTACCACATACTGAGATAATACCTGTTATCATGATGTCTGAGGCCGCTGCATCTGATCTTGCCGGAATGGCATAAAATCTAGCTGGAGTACCGGAAGACTGAGATCCACCAGAGTGAACAGGAGCTTCCTGACCTTCCCCTAACTGCCCTCCCCCTCTAGGACGACCCCTACCGACCTGTCCTCCACCTCTATGTGGCCGGACTGCTGGTGTTGGGCCCATCGGCTGATAATCCTACTACACAGCCTTGCCCCGAAACCTGGGACAATGCCTCCTTATATGACCTGGCTCCCCACACTCGTAACCTCCAGGTACCATAGTCTGCTGCCCCGAAGAAGAACCCTGAATGGCCGGAGGGCGAGCCCTCTAGCATAGCACTGAAGTAGGGGTCGGAGGATCTCAGATGACTGGGATAGCTACCGGGCGAACTCTGAATGGCTAGAGGACGGTAGGAATGCTCTGGCATGTCGATGAAATGAGGCCTCACTGGAACACCTCGGGGAGGTGGTGGAGGTGCTGAATATGAAGGCCTGCTGGGTGAATACTGTTAAACTGATCCCTGCCCTTAACTAGGGCACCTCTGAAATCTGCGGAGAATCTAGCCCTCTTGTCATGCTACCCCTAATCCCTGCTCCTCGACCGATACTGCTCGATCCTGCGAGCAATCTCTACCACGAGTGGATAAGGAGTACCCATCTCCACCTCTCGAGCCATGGTGGCCGTAATACCTGGATGCAACCTAGCCACAAATCTCCGCACTCTTTCTACATTAGGAGGTAGTACCATGAGTGCATGGCGAGACAACTCTGAAAATCTGGCCTCATAATCTGTCACTGACATCTATCCCTGCTCTAGCCACTCAAACTGATACCGCAGCTCTTCCCTCTCAGAGGGTGGGATAGATCTATCCAGAAACATCTCCCTGAACTGCTCCTAAGTGACAGGAGGAAAATCTGATGGCCTGCTGAGAATATAGAACTGCCACCACCTACGAGCTCTGCCCTCCAACTGGAAGGTGGTGAAATGCACTCCATGAGACTCTAGTATCCTCATGTTTTGCAGTCTGTCCCTGCACCTGTCCACAAAATCCTGGGCATCCTCGCCTCGCTCACCCCCAAAGACTGGAGGGTGCAATCGAGTACATCTATCCAATAACTTTTGCGAATCTCCGTCCGCAGCTGGTCGGGGCTCAGGTGCTGCTGCAATAGGCTGGACCCCACCCACGGGCAGTGTACCCGGGGTATGATGCAATGCTGTTGTCTGGCCTATAGCCGGGGGAGTAGGGGTCTGGACTCCCCCTCCCGCCTGAGAAGCGGCAGGATCTTCTTGAAATAAACAAGCCTGGGACATAGTATCCATAAATCTCATCATACGCCCCATGATCTCCTGGAAGCCTGGCGCCGTCATGAAGTCTACCGGAGCTGGATCTGCTGGAGGCGCCTCGTCCTACTCTTCTATGATAGGATCCTATGGTGGTGGTGAAATCAGAATAGCTTTGGGATGCCCTCGTCCCCTACCTCAGGTCGGTGCCCTCCTCCGGCCTCTGCCACAGCCTCGGACAACGGGGGTAGTGGTCCCTCCCGGGACTGGAACATCAGATGCACGCATCCTCACCATCTATGAGAGAATAGAAGAATGAGATTTAGTAAACCATCGACTGCACGATAGAATAAGAATAAAGAGAGGTTTCCTAACACCCTATAACCTCCGAAAGATAAGTACAGACTTCTCCGTACCGATCCACAAGACTCTACTGAGTTTGCCCGTGACTCTTGAGACTTACGTGAACCTAGTGCTCTAATACCATATTGTCACGACCAAAACCCTGACTCAGGTCGTGATGGCGTCCAACAGTGGGGTCGAGCAAGCCAACACCTCAATTTACTAAGGGTTCTTTCTTATTTCATTAAACATTTCAACATATACCAAGTTTTTAAGGCTTAAAACATAAAGCGAAAAGGGGAATTAGTGTGCAAGGAACTAGTGTCACAAGTCCTACGGGCATACTAACAGAATATACAAAAGATATAATATACAGTCCCACTGTCCGAAAGAAATATACGGGAAATAAGCAAAAGAAAATCTATGGTGCTGCCGGAGATCGCCAGGAGAAGCAGCTCACCGTGAAGTCAGGTCCGTCTATAATTAGAATCAAGCTCCGGTCTGACAACCAGATGCACCAGCCTCAGGATCTGTACAATTAAGTATAAAAGCGTAGCATGAGTACATAAATATATATTTACCCAGTGAGTATCCCGTCTAATCTCGAAGAAGTAGTGACGAGAGGTCGACTTGACACTGACTACGGTCCAACAATATAATTAAACAGAATGTGATGAAAACGGTAGGCATGTAAAGGTAGTGAAGCAGCAAATATATAAGGCACTGAAATCCAAGTAAATACATAAGAAATTACAACTTCATCTTCTCCCAAATATCTATCAAATCAATATCCAATTCACTAACAATTTATTATGCACATACGGGATAAGGACAACCGGCCTGAGCCATAAAATAATCATATTTGTGCACTTCCGAGGGTCGAACAGCTCGAACTATAAATGCAAGTTTTCCATAAGGTACTCATATCTATGCACTACCAATGGTCGAACGGCCCAAACCATAAGTGCATCTTTTCCATAAAGTAATCTGCACTGCCGAGGGTCGAACGGCCCGAACCATAAGTGCATCTTTCAATCCTCCATGGTGTACGGCTTGCTCCCATGAGAGTGGGGGAAAATCACACACCGCTCGCGGAATGTAAATTGTGAAGCGGTCACATGCACACACAATATTATTTTTAAATTACTTTTCAGTGAACAATTCCTTAAAATTTCTCAATTTCCATGATCTCAGGGAAATAAGCCGCATGTAACACTAATTCATTAAGCATATAGTTCATTTGAAGGAAGACACAAGGCATGTTTTGGGCCTAACTACCCGGACATAATAATAATAGCCGCTACGTACGGACTCTCATCACTTGTATACGTAGCCCCCGCAAACATCGCACATAGCATTTAAATCACCTACGGGAATAATTTCCTCTTACGAGATTAGAAAGGGGACCTACCTCGTGTCGAACCTACTCCCCGGGTCAAGAATGCGCCCGAAACTCCGAACTCGTCACCCAAGGACTCGAACTAATCAAACGTTACTTAAATATATCAAAATATACTCAAAGCATGGAAATCTCCTACTATTTAGTCAAATTCATCATATTTGAAGAAATCCCAAAACCCAACCCGGGCTCGCATGCTCGGATTCCGAAAATTCTCGAACGAAACACTCCCCCATAACCTAAGGATCGTTAATATATGATTTTTGTATGAATTCATAGCCAATTCACGGGTAATTCTCTAAATTCTCGAAAGCCCTCGGTTGCTACCCAAATCCTTAATTTTTCGCTAATTAGGTAATTAAATTCAACTAGGAATTCATGCATTAACTAACTTTAGGATAGAATTCACTTACCTTTTAGTAGCTAGGTCGTGGGACTCTTTTCCAAGCAATTACGATCGTCTATGGTGGAAGAAAATGGAGAGAAAATGGGATAAGCCCGCATTTTAAGACCTTACTGCCTATATGGGTTTCCGCACCTGCGACTCGACTACCGCACCTGCAATCACGCACCTGCAGAAAAAGGGACAAGGGCCTGGGCTCGCACCTGCGGGAAGGAGTGCGCACCTGCGGGAAAGGGCCCGCACCTGCGAGAACTGGGAAACCCACTTAGGGGTCACACCGGCGAGGCCGGGACCGCAGGAGCGGTCTCGCACCTGCGACTGGGAAACCACACCTGCGGTAACACCAGATCAGGTGCACCAGCAACTGCTTCAACTAGTTTTTTTCCTTGTTTTGTGCCAGAGAGGCACCTGGACCCACCCGAGCCCCCGTCCAAATATTCCAACAAGTCCCAAATCATAATACAGACTTGCTCGAGCCTTCGGAACACCCGCAACAACGCTAAAACTCAAAATCACACCTCAAAACCCCTAGAACCAACCTTAGGAATTTTAAGTTTCTTGAATTCGCTAACAATGCGCCGAACCAACCTATACTACTCGGAATGACACCAAATTTTGCAGGCAAGTCAAAAATGACATAACTGAACTATTTCCAATCTCGGAATTCCGTTCGCACCTCAATAACACAAAAACATGTCTGAAATCAAAATATGAACTTAAGGAAACTCTTATTTCAATATTGGGCATCGAAACGCTCCCGGGTCATCCAAAACCCATTCCGAACATACGCCCAAGTCCAAAATCATCATACAAAGCTACCGGAATAGTCGAAACTCGATTCTGAGGTCGTTTACTAAAATGTTGACTAAAGTCAAACTTGGCCAAAAAGGCCTTCCTTAAGGAACTACGTGTTCCAATATCGCTCTAAACACTTCCGAATGTCGAACCACCCGTCCCCGCAAGTCATGAATCACAATAAGCCGCTATGGGGAGTTTCATTTAGGGGAACGGGGTCTAATAACACAAAACGACCGTTCGGATCGTTACACATATCATCTCTTAAGTAGTATATGGATTTTCAAGTCTAATAGACTCTATAATTACCTGACCCAGTGGCAGGGTGTATTCCTAAGCCTAAATTTGACAATTAAGAAGGTAATCAGTGTAAACCGTTAAAAATACAGCCTTTTATGTTAATCAAGAGGATAAATTGTTCAAAATCATTGTCATTTAGAATCATGGTTAGAAATGTATTCAATTCAGTCCTGTTTCTATTTTTGTATAATCTAACCTCTTTTATGTAACACTTTTAGCTAATTTGTTTATCTTTACTCTTCATAATTAGCTAAAACAGAGCCCTGTATGATATAAATAAGACTGGGCCAGATTATGACTTGGTCCAATTTCAGATTCCTAGATTGATAAACTTTACAGATTGGGCCAGATTTAGCAAATGGCCCAAATCCCCACCTATTAGACTAGAAAACTTAGTCTCAAAAGATCTTGAACAATTTCACACTTGGTAGCCAATATATCTCTTTTACTTTAGACTAATACTACAGTTAATTTAGGAAAAGACAAAAGAACTTACGAAAAAATAACAGTTTCGCTTCAAATACGCAATAAAATCATCATGACCATATTCATGATTACAAAATCCAAACTCGGGTTTGCAAATCATGCTACTCGACCACAACTTCAAACTATAATAAAAATCAACACGTTTTAAATTGCGGGTACATTTCAAGTGGCGCGTTTAGAATGTGTCCAAAAACGACAAGTGTACGAAAATCGTGACATGTTTCACAATAATTTCATAAATATTAAAAGCGGTTCAAAAGGTTTAAAAATTCACAATAGGTTTAAAATGAGTATTAATTAGATAATTAGGCCAATTATTAATAGTTAAGCGACCGTGCTAGAATCACGAAATTTGGGAGTGCCTAACACCTTCTCCCGGGTTAACAGAACTCCTTATCCGATCTTCTGGTTCGCAGACTTTTTAACAAAGTCAAAATTTCCTCGATTTGGGATTTTAAAATAAATAAATGATGTCTAAGAACACTGAAAAAAATCCGGGTGGCGACTCTGGAAAATAAATAAATAATTCCAAAATCGATTATGTCACTTAAATTGGAAAAACTCCCTTATCCACCCTTGGCAGGAAAAAAGAAGGTATGACAATTCACGATAAATTGTTCTTAGTTATCACATTTGAGCATAAAATCTATTTCTTTGGCACCGCAATACAAGCCGAATCCCCTTTCTTTTGAATCCAATATTTTGTTAAACCTTTACCTGAGAAAGCACTTAAGTAGCTAGAAGAGTAAGGAAAAATATAAGTAAACCTTTGAGTAGAACCATAAAAGGCCAAAAGGTACAAGTGTGTATTAAAAGAGTCACCGGTAAAAAAATACCAACTTATGTACGATGCGAAAATAAAAATAATAATAAAATAGAAAATAATAAAATACACCTCCTATTCATTTTGATACGGGATAGTGATCATGTAGATGTGCTTAAAGACATTGTGCAAAGTTATAATAAGTGTCATAGGAATAAGTTGGTCTTGAAGAGTACGTGCTTAAAAACTAAAGTGTAGTGTATTAAAGTGCTTAGAACGGTGAATCACTATTTTTTCAAACACTAAATTTGACAAGCTTAAATTAGTCGAGTCTTGTACGACGGGCAAGCCTATGGTACGAATATCCTGGCATATGCGTTTTTTGTGAGAGTGAGTGAATTCTTTCGATTTGTAAGTCATAAATTATACTTGAATGCATATTTGAGTGTGCACTAAATGCTTTCTTTTGTTTGTGGTGAGGGCACATAATTTTAAAAAGATTGATAAAGTCTAGTCATTTTGGGTTGACACAAGTGATTCATGTTAGGGAATGTATTTTAGTCATTTTTTTAGGTTAGGATGTTGGAAAAAGTCGCACAATTATTTTAAATAGTCTTGACATGGGTCTAATTTTGAACAAAAATATCAATAGTTCTTATGTTGGATTCTAAGTCATTAGAGTGATGCTTGAGTACTTCTTGTTGTAATGTGTTTATTTTCGTTGTGCTTAATTTTAAAATTCGCTCGACGACGAGAAAGAGGTCAAGTGTGGGGTGCTGATAAACGGTAAAAAATGCATATTTGTTAGTGTATTTTTATCTCATAACTTATGTGGTTGCGAGAGGTTACATGAGTTTTATAGTGAATTTACGCTCATTATGTTCATTCTTATGTGTTGGAGCGAGTTGTACAAAAGGTGAGCAAAAGAAGTTGATTCGGGACCAAGAGACAAAAGAAGAACATTGCTAGTTCACCCTCGTGTGCGCACAAGAAAGTGAACGATCTGGCTGAGGGGAGCTTGACTTAATATTGGATTAAGGCAAAAAGGCGAGAAAGTGCATGAGAGAGCTGGAAGAAAAAGAAATACAGAAGAACATCGCTCGTTCACTCTCGCGTGCGCAACAGAGAGTGAACAAGCTAACATATAACCGCTTATCTAACTATGGCTTGGAAAAGGATGTCCCATACAAACCCTAAACTATATAAACACCTTCTTAAATAGTTGTTGGAAAAAGTGAGAACTGTTTTGGATGCAGAAACATGATAGGAGCATGGCAGAAGATTAGGCAACGAGTTTTTTCTTTCTTCCTCCTATTTTTATTGTTGGTTATGAATTTTGTTACTGTAGGTTTATATACTATTATGAATAGTTAATTTTTTATTTAGGGTTTTGATTGAACCTTTTGTAGGATACGTTCTAGTTATTTTTTATATAATTGAGCATTTGGGTCTCTCTACGTATTGAACTACGTGCTTATTTTAGGTAATTGAAGAGCTCTCATTTAGCAGTGCCTATATAGTATGTATTACATGAGAGAGAGAGTGCATATTTAGGATGTTGTTGAACAACTTAACTCCCAAGGTATACGAGAGATCGATACAGAGGGTTTAAAAGCGGGATTAGAGATTTAAAAAAAGCTTTGACATGGTCATAGTAAGTTGTAAAAATAAATCAGCTAGCGTAATTCGAGAGAATATGTCTAGTAAATTATTATAGTTAATCGAGATAGAATTATGATAAGTGTTGGGTTCTCACATAAAGGATCATGCTTGAAGGAAATGTAAGTACCCTGTGAGCTTCTAATGCTTCGACGTTTGTCCTACCAGGGAGTTTCTTTTACCTTCTTGTTATTTATGGTGTGCATTAGGGACAATGTATAATTTTAAGTATGGGGTGAGAAAACTGTCTGGGTGATTTCCTTTGCTAATTTATATGTATTAAATAAGAATTGAAAATATTTAGGTTAAAATAATTTCACTTTATTTTTCTTATGGGCACAGTTCTTTTTCAAGGGATGAACTTTGAACTGGCAGCAGTTTTTTCCTTATATAAAAATTTCAAAAATTTTGGACTTTTCTCGATGATGGACTTTATAGACAGTTTCCTTGAGGGACTAAAACCTGAGAAAACACAAAAAGATTTTCCTTTTTTCTTTTGCTTAACTGATAATGGAATGGTAGAACTTGAGTCTCTATGCTTTTTGACTTGTTTTATATTGAGACATAGAGCTGTAGCATTTGAACTATTATCTTCTTTGTGTTTTATGTGTCCACATTGCTTGAAAATATATATGGCTTTCTTTTGACACTGAGGCTCATCTTTTGACTCCAGTGATTGCGTCCCATGTGTTGAATTAATATGATGATTGTGCATAGTTGTTTAACCTAAGAGTCGGATTTAATCCATCCAGAGTGAGTCATGTGCATTGTATGAGGTGAGATCTTTGGTTGTACTTTATGTTATCTCGTGATAGTCTAAAATGTTCCCTTGCATGAGTCAAAGCAAGATAATAAGCCTTGTGAGCTTAGAAAATGACACAGGTGTATCTTTGATTGACCATCAGGCTACATGCCTATCACGACAAATTGTTCTTAGTTATCACATTTGAGCATAAAATCTATTTCTTTTGCACCGCAATACAAGCCGAATCCCCTTTGTTTTGAATCCAAATTTTGTTAAACCTTTACCTGAGAAAGCTCTTAAGTCGCTAGAAGAGTAAGGAAAGAGATAAGTCAACCTTTGAGCGGAACCATAAAAATGCTAGAGGGTACAAGTGTGTATTAAAAGAGTCACCGGTAAAATACACCTCCTATTCATTTTGATATGGGCTAGTGATCATGTAGATGTGCTTAAAGACATTATGCAAAGTTATAATATGTTTCATAGAAATAAGTTGGTCTTGAAGAGTACGTGCTTAAAAGCTAAAGTGTAGTGTATTAAAGTGCTTAGGAGGGTGAATCACTATTTTTTCAAACATTTTCTGCCTATCCCTTAGCATGAATTACAACCAATAAAGTCCTACTTGATACTAGATTTGACAAGCTAAAATTAGTCGAGTCTTGCACGACGGGTAAGCCCATGGTACAAATATCGTGGAATATGAGTTTATTGTGAGAGTGAGTGAATTCATTCGATTTGTAAGTCTTAAATTATACTTGAATACATATTTGAGTGTGCACTAATTTCTCTCTTTTGTTTGTCGTGCGGCACATGATTTAAAAAAGATTCATAAAGTCCAGGAATTTTGAGTTGACACAAGTGATTAATAGTAGAGAATGTATTGGAGTCATCTTTTTAGGTTAGGATGTTAGAAGAAGTCGCACAAATATTTTAAATAGTCTTGTCATGGGTCTAATTTAAAGAAAAATAGCAATAGTTCTTATGTTGGATTCTAAGTGTTGGTATAAACCACTGTCATTAGTGTGATGCCTGAGTACTTTTTGTTGAAATGTGTTTATTTGCATTGTGCTTAATTTTAAAATTCGCTCGACGACGAGAAAGAGTTCAAGTGTGGGGTGTTGATAAACGGTAAAAAATACATATTTGTTAGTGTATTTTTATCTCAAAACTTATGTGGTTGCGGGGGGTTACATGAGTTTTTGTAGTGAATTTATGCTCATTACGTGCATTCTTATGTGTAGGAGCGAGTTGTACAAAAGGTGAGCAAAAGAAGTTAATTCGGGACCAAGAGACAAAAGAAGAACATTGCTAGTTCACTCTCACGTGCACACAAGAAAGTGAACAATCTGGTTGAGGCTAGCTTGACTAAAATATTGGATCAAGTCAAAAAGGCGAGGATGTGCTGAGAGAGCTGGAAGATAAAGAAAAAAAGAATAACTTTGCTCGTTCACTCTCACGTACGCAATAGATAGTGAACAAGCTAACATATAACCACTTATCTAACTATGGCTTGGAAAAGGATGTCCCATACAAACCCTAAACTATATAAACACCTTCTTAAATAGTTTTTGGAAAAAGTGAGAACAGTTTTGGAGGCAGAAACACCCTAGGAGCACGGCGGAAGATTAAGCAACGAGTTTTTTCTTTCTTCCTCCTATTTTTATTGTTGGTTATGAATTTTGGTACTGTAGGTTTATATACTATTATGAATAGTTAATTTTTTATGTAGGGTTTTGATGGAACCTTTTGTAGGATAAATTCTTGTTATGTTTTTATATAATTGAGCCTTTGGGTTTCTCTACGTATTGAACTACGTGCTTATTTTAGTTAATTGAAGAGCTCTCATTTAGCAGTTCTTATATAGTATGTATTATATGAGAAAGAGTGTATATTTAGGATGTTGTTGGAAATCTTCACTCCTAAGGTATATGAGAGATCGATACAGAGGATTTAAAAGCGGGATTAGAGATTTCAAAAAAAGCTTTGACATGGTCATAGTAAGTTGTAAAAAAATATCTGCTAGCGTAATTCGAGAGAATATGTCTAATAAATTATTATAGTTACTTGAGAGAGAATTATGATAAGTGAAATGCTCACGATTAATAGAGCATTCTTAGGCAGAATTACAGTTAATGTAGCGAGAAGGATTCCAAAAATTTGGAAAAATCATAACTCTAGGCCTCCCTAATCTTAAATTCTACGCATTCTCTCTTTAGTTTATAATTTCAAAGATTTCTACCGTTTTACTAGTTGATTATATTAAAAAAAAATCATAATCATTATAACTATGAAATTGTTTGAACTTGTGTTCCTTGCGATATTGAATAATGTTAGCTAAACCATAGTTCTCTGTGATATTCGATGTGATGACCCTTTTGGGTCATCCCGTATATTCTATCTAATTATGTATTTCGAGGTCGTGAATACCTCCTTCTATGTCACCTCGATTTGCGTGCGCAGCCCGAGCGTGTAGCCGGTAAGCCTTTATGTGAAAAATTGATAAAAATAAAAAAAATATTTATTGGAATTTTGAATAAAGTTGACTGTCAACGTTTTTAGTCAACCGACCCGGACCCATGATTTGACGGTCCCGGAGGGTCCGTAGAAAAATATGGGACTTGTGCGTATGCTCGGAATCGAATTCCGAGGTCCCAATTCCGAGAAATGAATTTTTAAAGAAAATCATTTTCTTAAAAATATAAAGGTTTTTGAAAATGAAATTTGAGGCGAAACCTGTGATATCGGGCCCCTGTTATGATTCCGAAGTCCAGTACATGTTCGATATGATTTACATGTGTTATCTGTGAAATTTTGTAAGATACGGACTTAGTTTGACGTGATTCAGACCTTAAATGCAAAACTTAATGTTTATAGAAGTTTGAAGAATTTTCATGGATTTTTAGTTTAATTCATCGTGTTAGTGTTGTTTTATGTGGTTTGGAACCTCGAGCGAGTCCGTGTTAGGTTATATGACTTGTGTGAGTGGTTGGACGGGGTCCCGGGGGCTCGTGTACATTTAGGATGCTCATCGGGTGTTTTTAGAACTTGGGAGACAGCTGAACCATTGATGGTTCTGGTGTCTCGCACTTACGATGGACCTTCCGCAGGTGCGGACACGCATGTGCGGAAAGGAGTTCGCAGGTGCGGAACTTAGCCCAAAACCTCAAATCCTCACAGGTGCGGTTAGTTTCCGCAGGTACGGAGCCGGGGGTACGGTCATTTGACCGCAGGTGCGACCCTAGACTTTTTAGTTGGTTTTCGCACTTGCGATCGTAGTTCTGCAGGTGCGGTCCCAGGGGCGCAGGTGCGGAATTGCTGGCCAGAAAAGGGGCAGAACCGAGGGTTTATGTTATTTTCACCATATTCGATTTGGGGAGCTCGGGAGAGGCAATTTTCGGAGGCTTTTGCACCTTGGTAATTTGGGTAAGTGATTTCTATCCAATATAGATCAATTTTCATGTTTCCAATCTTAAATCCAACCTTTAATTTCGAAACTTTTGGATAGAAAAAAGGATAAACTTCATAGATCGAATTATTGAGTTTTGATTGGGTTTTTGACCTTCGATTTGAGAAATTTTCATATGTTTAGACTTGTGAGTGAATGGGTGTCCGGAAAATATAAATTTTACCCGAATCCGAGACGTGGGCCCAGGGAACTTTTTTGTCAATTTTCCTAATTTCGCGTCTTAGCTTCGAATTTATTTGTTAAACTAGTTGCTTGTAGTATTATTTACACAATGATATTGACTTGAGTAGATTTTAGGCTTGTAGTATTATTTACACAATGCTATCGATATCATCTTTATTTTCTTAAGTGTGGAAGTTCTTACTTTTGGATTTACTCCTATTGACTACTTGACTCCTAATTGACTTATCTGAAAGTTTTATTTCCTTTACTGTCATGCTATATCTTCTTATCTGCTTATCTTAAATTTGCAATTATCTTCATCTCAACCTATAATTATTTTGGTGTTAAATGAAGTTATGATTATTCTCTGTTGCTTGTCCTTAAGTGGAAATTGTTGAATATTCTCGTAACTGCTCAACCTTAAACGAAGTTTAGAAATTCTATCCCTTCGTGATTTGCCTTATATGGAGTTATCGGATTTGTGTTGATTTCTTGTTGTTCACCCGTGTAATTAGGTGCGGCTGTTACATGCTATTTTCCTTCCTTGTGGAGTGATTTCTTAATATGCCTAGCTCTCCTTATTATGTTTATTTCTCGTGAACTAGTTTTGCTTATCTTGTGATCGAAGGTTATTGAATTGATGTATTAATTGTATTCCGAACGGTTGTCCGTGTTGTTTTTGTTGTTGTACTAGTTGTGGTGATGCATGAGGTTTCTTCCGTGCGGTTGTTGACATGGCGGGATACGAGATTGAGTGATGCGCATGTGGCGTGACATGGTGGGAACATGTTTATGCACGTGTGGTGAAACAAGGTGGACATATACTTTAATATTGCACTCGTGGCGTGACAAGGTGGGCTATGGCAAGGATTGTTTGTGATAGTTGTGTTGGCCTGGGCATTCCTTGTTGTTGATATTGTGTACTGGAACACTTACCGTGTGAGTTCATTCGTGTGGAAATTTATGAGATGAAAATGTACGTGTTGCCTCTTTTGTTTTCCTTATGTCTAGTGGTTGTTGAAATCATGTCAGGACACCTGCACAAGTATACACGTAGTTAAGGACCACTAATGGAGTCAGGACTCCTTGTTGTTGTCAAGTATATGGGTGGGAATAACCCAATTGGCACTTGATTCGTCGGTGCAGTTAGTACTTGAATGAGGGCGCAAGACGCCAAGTGTTAGGGTTCGGATATTGGGACCGGTATATGGTGATTTGTACGAGGTTCGGAACTTTGTGGAGATGATTATGAATTTTATGTAGAAGTGGTTGAAGTTGTTGAGTCATTACATGCACGTGTTGTATATATACCTGCCTGGATTGTCTGTGTTTTATTCAATCTTTGTGTTATTTCATGGTTTCCTCTGATACGTATTGTTTTCCTTCTTTATCTAATTCACTTTCTTGTTAGCTATATTGCATAGCCTTTATGTATATCATTACTTCCCTAATTTGTATACTGATACTTGTTCAGTTTTTGTTAGACCAGTGGGTGTCTTGACTACACCTCGTCACTATTTCACTGAGGTTAGCCTTGATACTTACTGGGCACCGTTGTGGTGTGCTCATACTACTCTTGTGCATATTTTTGTGCAGATCCAAGGTTTTCACATAGCCGGCCGAGTGATTGATAGTAGCGCGGTTGGTGTTGTGCAGACTCAAGGTAAAACCGTTTCAGCATTCGCAGTTTCGGAGTCACCATCTTATATTTTGTTTACACTGTTGTACTTATTTCTGAACAGTGGTATTTTTAGGAGTTTAGTGTAAATTCTCAAAAGCATGTGACTTGTACTTCTGGGTTTTCATAATATAAAATAAGTAAAGAATTATTTATTTCAGAAAGGTATTAGATTCTATTTATTATTGTTGTTATTCCTGAATATGAGGATTATCTAGTCCTTAAGACTAGGTGCCATCACGATACCCAACAGAGGGAAATTTGGGTCGTGACAAGTTGGTATCAGAGCCCTGGTTTATAGGTGCTACGAGTCATAAGCGAGTTTAGTAGAGTCTTGCGGATCGGTACGGAGACGTCTGTATTTATCTTCGAGAGGCTACGGAACTATTAGGATAACTTCACTTCCTTCTTTCCTATCGTGCGAGTTCATTAATCTTGAAGTTTGAAATTTATCATTCCATTCTCTCACAGATGGTGAGGACGCGAGCTGTAGATTCTGAGGATGTTACCCCCATAGCAGATGCCGTCAGGGGCATAGGTAGAGGCAGAGGTAGAGGCAGAGGTTGACGAGGTGCACGTGCCATAGCTAGAGCACCTGCCAGAGCAGCCGTTGAGGAGCCGCCGACAGTTCCAGTTGCGGGACCCGAGGCGCCTGTTGTTACACCCGGACTTCAGAAGACCTTGGCACAGTTCTGGGATGTGATTGGTACCTTAACTCAGGCGGGATGGATTCCGGGTGCACCAGCTACTTCACAGGGCGGGGGAGGAGCTCAGACTCCCGTCGCCCATACTCCGGAGCAGCGAGATCAGGTTGGTCAGGTTCCAAGTGTCATGGCAGCACAACCTAGGATCCCAGTTCCGCCCATGGTTAGGGCAGCAACATCTGAGGAGGAACAAATTAGACTCGAGAGGTACAAGAAGCACCACCCTCCTACCTTCAGTGGATTGGAGATGAGCGGGGTTTCTTTCGCTACGTTCCAGCTCTGGGGAGCGGCTTATCAGTGGTGGCGGGCATATGTGTTGGATAGCCCGGCTGAGTCAGCTTCACTTACATGGGGTCAGTTTTCAGAGATCTTCTTGATTGAGTTTGTACCTCAGTCCCTCCGAGATGCATGGCGTGCGGAGTTTGAGCGGCTGTGCCAGGGCACTATGTCAGTATCAGAGTATGCCGTCAGGTTCAGTGATTTGGCCAAGCATGCACCTACTTTCGGTTAGAGAGCGTGTTCGCAGATTCATTGAGGGCCTCAGGTGTGATATTCGGTTTAGCATGGCTCGGGAGCTAGAGTTGGATATTTCATTTCAGCAGGTGGTAGGGATTGCTCGTAGAGTTGAGGGTATGCTGGATCATGAGAGAGACGACATGCAGGACTATGATAGAGATGTCAGGCGAGGTCAGAAGAGAGAGGGAAAAGAGGTGAGGAGGCCTCGTGGGCAGGAGAGATTTATTGGTCCTTATTATGGAGGCATGGTACGACAAGGTATAGGTTTTATGGGTCAGCCAGTTCAATTTGCATTGCCGGCTTCGCATGGGGTTTCAGGTACTCATGGGTCTCAGAGTACTCGGGTCGCGTAGTTTCCACAGCCACATAAGCAAAGAGGTGGTTTTGAGTGTGGAGATATCAGCCATGGGATGAGACATTGTACCAGGTTCCGGGCAGATGTGTTACAGCAGGGCACTCAGGCTAGTAGAGGGCGCGCAAGAGGGGGAGGCCTGACCGGTTGATGTGTTTCGTATAATAGGCTGGAGGCCGTTGTGCCAGATGTTATAGTACATGTATGTTTTGTTTGGTTACATAGGGGCACCAATTGTATTTCAATATAGCTCTGCTGGTCGGGATGAGTTCCCTCACTGTTGTTTTGTTTATGAGTAAGTTTCATGCTTTGCACTCTACTTTTGTGTTTGCTCCTGTTGGGAGATTCTGTGAGTAGTAGCCCATGTCTATTGTTTGTCTCTTTTCAGTATTGAGAGATATGAGACCAGTAATAAATTCCTATTGTCCAGTACGGTAAGTTTGATGTGATTCCTGAGTATTTTTATTTACGAGTTGAGATTTTGATACTCCATCGAGATGTGAGATCATATAGAATTGTGATTTTTATCAGCTGAGATGAATTAGTGGATGAATTTCAATTGGCATGGTATATTTAGGTATGTGATTCAGAGTTGAGGGCGAGGCCCTCGTGATATTTGTGATCCGATATGTTTGGACCGGGCTGACTACCGCAGTGGAAATTGTATCAGGATGGTATCCTTGTAATTTTTTCATGTGCTTTAGTTCCTTCCTTGTTATGTTGTTGTGTAAGTTAGCATTGATAAAGAGTCGTGCCTGTCGGCTTGTTTGATAGTTTCCTTATGTGTTTCTCCTTTCATATTGAGCCATTTTCGTTTTGTACTCCTTGAGTTTTATCTTGCGAGGTGTGTGCCTGGTGCTGTTAGTTTTCTCTTTGTTTTCTCG